>CAAKHF010010503.1:0-18393 GCA_901007745.1 Hippocampus kuda | reverse complement strand
TCGCCAGTACAAATGTTGGTCCCCGTCAATGGGAATATCCCCAAGCAGACACCAACCAAGCCAATTCGCAAAGATCCACTTCATCACAAAGACAATTTACAAACCATCCCACCCAAACCAATTCGCAAAGATCCACTGCACCATAAAGAGAATTTCCAAACCGCACATCTCTCACCAACCAAGCCAATTCGCAAAGATCCGCTGCATCACAAAGAGAATTTACAAAGTACACACCTCTCTCAGGCACCTCTACATGAGCCACCCAAATCAATTCCCTCAGATGGTCTTTATCACAAAGAGAATATACAAAGTATTCTGCCCTCACGCTTACCCTTTCCTGAGGCGAACACAAAGGCTGATCCAGTAACAATGTCGGTCCAGAATGAAACTGTCAAACCACTCAGCGTGCCATACCAAATACCAAGAAAGCTTCAGTCAGGGAACAAAACTCTACTGACTTCTGAGGATATCCAAGGAAAACTTGGTCCAAAACCCGCCGGTAAATTGGGCCCATTAGTCGGTCATAAATTACACAGCAGTGGAGAAAGCAGTGCGGCTCAAGAGGCTCCTGCAGCTTCCCCATTTTCTCTTCTCATGGCGGCTAAGGAAAGGGATAAGAATAAGGGCTTTCAGTCTTATGAAATTGGGAACATGAACAATGACCAGCGCAGAGAAAGCTTTCAGAAAATTCATTCTACTCCCCAAACTTTGCCACCAATCTCAAGAGCCCTCTCAAGCTCTTCTCTACTTCATCAGGATCAAGTACAAGCAAGTCCAACGCCCGTCAGTCCCGTGCAGTTTTGGGAGACAAAATCAGCAACCATTGCACGGATGAGTGATGGACCAACATACAGTTTGACAGAACCGCCTTCATCTACAGACATGAGCAACCGACTCGTGCAGAGGAATGATTCCTACATTAAATCTGGAGGGAACAAGGAACACTTAAGTATGCTTTTACTCCCTCCACCTCCAGAATTCGAGGATTGCCAGAGCGTTATGGAGTCCCCTCTTTCCACTTGTCCTCTTAACACCTTCTCGAGAATGGCACCACAAACAAGTCTAAACTGTATTCCACTTGGTCAGATTCCACCTTCACTGGTACCCAAAACCTCAAAACACCAATCTCTTAATGCCGCCGTCCAGCTGAAGCCGCAGTTCCAGACTAATTCTATGGTAAATCCCGCACAGCCGCCAACGCCTCTGTCGCCAAGCCAGTCTACGCTTGTGAGCATCTTACAAAGAAAGATGCTGGAGATGGACCATAAAATGACCGCCACGAATGAGGCAGACCATAACGCCGAAGACTGGAGTGTCTCACTCTCTGAGGACGTCAGAGTCCCTGTCATCCCAAAGTCCACGTCGCAGGCCAAAAGTGTTTCTATCGTGACCAACCAAATGCCAACCCACCACAAGCAGGAAGGCAAAGCGGTGAGAAAATTTCCAGACGTTAACAGGTAAGACCTTGTGTTGTTTCCACTTGGATCACATTTGGATCGATATCCCAGTCTAATTATCACTATGTTGTCCATTCCAGCAATGAACTGCAGTCAAGCCATCAATATGGAATGACGTATCGAATTCGGCCCGGATCCAAACAACCCATTACGCTCATTAGAAAAGGGCCATCATGAGTAAACGTGTTTGGTCTTCCTTTGTTATGTACAGTATATGGTCAATTTTGCCCACGAACTGCAAAGGTAGTTTACTTTCAAGCCAATGTTCAATTAAACCTCTGCTTTAATAAATTCACATTTGTTATCAGATGTTGTTAGAAGCAAAACAAAGTGATTGTGTCGCACAAAATGCTATCAGAAGTGACCTTATTAAATCAGAAGGCACTGATAAACGAATATTAGCACTGATGCTAGTGCTAACAAGTTGGTCCAGGCTAGTCGTATAGCTTTTCCAGGGATGCCATGAAAATGACCCTATTCTAATTTTTACAGGATTTCAAAGCGAGTTTACGATCAAGTTCTCAGTATTTGGCATGTTGCTGGTCGAGATTGGTACCATAAACTCGATTTATGGAATAAAAAGTCAAGGATAAAAAATTAGCAGAGAATAGACAAACGGAAACAGAAATAAAGCTTAGTGACATGCAGCAGTTGACAGCTTGGCATACTTTTATCTAAAACAGCACTGGCTTGACCCAAAATTAGTCTCAAGGCTGGCTAGCATGGTGGGAGTCTGCAAAAATCTATATTTCTGTCATTTCTATGTTGACTATAATCACACTGTACCAATCAACCAATATCCATTCTATAGTTTGTAAATGTGTTACTTAAGAGTAATGGAAGAAAAAAAAACATTGAAATTGGGAGTTACGTGCTACAGGGTCAGAATGTAATAGGTTTTCTAATGTTGCTAAGCATTAAATATGAACTTTCAACAATGTGTTCAGGACAAACACAAATGTATGGGCTGGAGCGAGAGCCGCTCAAGGGTGATTTGTGAAAGTCACAACCCCCGAATCTTTCTTCACAAATGTTCAGGCTTCTTGCCTTGATTCGCGATGAATGTGACTTTGTTCCTCCCACCGGTCTTGTTGCAGCCAAACGCCATACCGTAAATTCCCAATTTTTTTGACATCAGCCATCAATGTTAATGATTGTTCATGGCAGATTTTGTCAGAAATCTTGAATATAAATTTGAATTGCTTTAAGTGAAATTAAGCACATGGCATACAGTATAACCAAGCTGTAATCTTCATTCACTGTCAAACTATGTCATGTAGGGTCTTTCCAATCAGATTGCAATGTGCAGATGTTTGCTTTGTATTATCTCTTGTAATCAATGAAGGATGTTTTATTTTTATAGTATGCAGTAAAAGCTCAAATGTACTAGTACTGACATGCAGCAATATTATATTTGTACATATATTTATATATGTTAAGAGTATGATTGAAGTAGTCATCACCTAAGCAAATTTGATTGACATATCTCACCAATCTCAATCTGGTTAATAAATTCATATTGATCAGAAATCTTAAAGTCTCAAATTTTGTGTGTGCGTCAAATGGTAGCTCGGTTTATTATTTCATGTTTCTACTTACCTACAATCACTTCAGGGTAGGTCAAAAGGTGAGGAACAAGCAGCACCCTCTCCACACATTGGTTCATATTCATAACGGAGGCACTCTTGAGTGGAGTGACACTGAAAACCTTTTATTTTTACATCATTTATTTTCCAAACATAAGAAATAACTTCGAAGGACAATTGAATTAAAAGTTCGCTAAAGTTCTATGGAGGCATGAGCTTCGGAAGTGTATTTGGGTCTAAGACGAGTTGGGGGTGCCCCCTGTTGGCTCCACCTTGTGGTGAAGCACAAGGTGATCCCAGCCAACGGTGGTGAGGTTATTGGAGCCTCCGGGAAGCCAGCACACGCCCTTGATGTAGTCTTGGTGGCGTCTATCTCGAAATCTAAAAAAAAAAAGGGAAACAGGAGAATTAAAAATTTAACATGGTATATTAGAATCTCAGTAAAGCGGATCTGTGCCAACACTCACGTTTCCTGCAGTTCCGAGTTTAAAACAACTAGGGAGCAATCGTCGCTAATGGAGGCCAGCAAAGATGAGCTGCAATGAAAAGAAAATAAGTCTGTTAAATACTCAAAATTAAAATATGAAAAGAAGCAAAGTTAGGAGACAAAAATCATTCGGTGTACCTGTGTGTCGAAAAGGTCAGCCCATTCACTCTGCGGCTGTGGACGCTCGCCACACGAGCTGGCTCTGTCGTGAGGAAATCCTTGACGGTCACTCTGCCGAGCTCGTCGCCTGAGGCACAAGGAATGTGACTTGGGTGTGGGAAAACACATGATTACAAAATTCAGTCTTGTTAAAGAAGCTGGGCTTGATACCAAAAGCAATGGTGCTTCTGTGCTCAGGGTGCCAGGAGACAGTGGTGGGCAAGCAGTGAGAAGCCTCTAAATCTAATGGGGGGAGGAAATACAGATAGAGTATACTGTCATAGAAATTTAAGACCATTGTCACCTGGGGAAAAAAATGAGTAAGAAAATTACAACCAAATGTGTTCATATATATGGCAAAACCCCATTCACTTCAGGGGAGGCATTCTAATCCTTAGGTGATAACCGTATAATTGAAAAAGAAAAAAGTTTGACCTCTACCACATGCTTTAAACACTTTTAAACTTACTAAAGGAGACTTTTGAAACACATTGTAAACATGTGAACACAAAAACGCTTTACAGCATCAGTGCATTAGATATGTGCCTTAAAGAGGCGGTGCTTGGAGGAGAGTCATGTGACGCCAGTGAACTGGTTGGAGGTTGGCACAAGCTCATGAGCTGTGGCCGACAGCATACCCGACGTGTCGGTTCATTGCGTTCTTGTTTACAATTTCCCCAGCATTCAATAAATGTGAAGTGCATCTATGACTCTTTAACGTTCCTGGGAATGAAGAGTCAAAGTTTCCGCAATATAGCAGGGCAACACTGTATTTCTAACATCAAATGTGCAACAAACTAGCGAGCGTTCCTTACCTATTCTTGTGGCTGGTTTATCTGGTTTCCGTGTGTCCCACATGAGCACACGGCCATCCTAAGAGATGAGATAAGACAAACCTTAGAGGGAATAGCTCTACGTTCCTCTTTATTCTTTAGATGTACATTTTTTAACACAATTTGACTCAGAATTGATAAACAGCATCTTACCTGACCACAGGAGATGAAAAGCGAATCGTCCGTAGGACTGCAGGCAACGCAAGTTACCGGTTGTGTGTGCGCTGGAGGATGGACACGGGAATCAACATTCATTTTGCGAGTCGTAAACAACAATACAATTAATGGACTTTGTTTTCATGACGGTTAGTATTTTTGGGCGATTAAAAAAAAAAAGTAAATGGCTTTTTTTTTGTTTTTAAATGTAGAAATAGAAGAGTCACAATAAAACTATGTTTCTCAGCTGTCAATCAAATTACTCAACTACTACAACCTGGAAATGTGGATGCTACTTTGTCGAGCAAGTCTTCACACAAATGCATGTTTGAGCTATGAAAATATATCCACTTAAAGATTCCGGCTGCTGGAATAAATTCCACTGGGTCCGTCCATATGCTAGCTGGCAAGCCGAATTTAAAACTAACAACATTTATAAACTACACAGCGCATTTTGACTTAATGGAGTCCAACTGCAGTGTATTCAGCTATAAATGAACACAATGTTGTCCTTACCATTGTATGATGTGACAACCATCTCTTGACTCAGGTCCCACACTTTAATTCTGCAGCCAAACGACAACAAGCATTCTTGTAAGAAAAAAAAAAATCCTGCACTGCGAATCTGTTCAACACCTTCTTACCTGCAATCCATGCTCCCAGTGATGGCACTGTTTGCTGCAGCTACGGGGCTCACAGTGGTGACGATATGATCATGCTCGTGCCTGGTGAAACGGTTGACCAGGAGGCGCTCATCCTCAGCAAGTTCCCACAGCTCCAAGGCACCTGTCACAGTCAACCCATCACAGATTAGCTCATAACTCAACAAAAGCATCATAGTTAACAAGATCTGTTCTTACCTGAATCTGATGCCACAACAACACCCTTTTCTGAAATCCACTTGACGTCCGTTACTCCAGTCTCGGTTTGCACACCAGCTTTGCAGAAACCTTCGTTGGGGGCCTGCTCAGGGTTGCTGTAGATCCACACTGAGCCCTGCCAACTCCTGCCAGTGAGGCTGGAAGACCCGAGCAACAGGGTGCCATCTGAGAGATATAAGATGATGGGAGAAAAATCTTTGCGGTTACATAAATCCTTTTCATACCAATTAAGTACAACCACAAGTACAACCACACCAATGTGCCACAGCACAGTGGTTAGGCAATTCAAAGTCTGTGGTGGTTGCTGTATAAGGACAGTCGAGTTAGTTTGCAAAGCATAGCTTTCACCCTCACTTAGTGCAAGGTTATGGATCCGGGTTCTGTGTTTATATGAATACAGATATATGAAATGAGTACAACAGAAACAAGAATGGGGATGGATTTTCATTCGGTTATTGTTTAAATGCTGAATGCCACATTTGTGAATGGTAGAACGCATTGTAGCAATGATAGTGGTGACAAAGCCTCCGACCATTTCTCTGCTGTACTGGCATTTTAGCTCAGAAACATTTTTAAGTTACATTGCTCTTTATACATGTGGTGAGCACAAGGAAACAAATTTGCGTGAACTCGTTCACCTTGCCTTTGGTCACCTACCTGCTCTGTACTGCGCTGCACAGAGATGCTTCTCCATGCATGCTGGCGCATTAGGGGGTATATTCCAAGGATTATCCTTTATCATCGTAGTTTCCAGTCCTGTACCTTTTATCCAAACAATCACAGATGATGTTTGCACCAGTTTGAGATTACCCTCAACAACCAATACGAGTACTCAATGCGGGCGATCACTAAAAATTTATGAACTTCGTCACAAGTAACATTTTTAGGACAGAGCATACAGAAAACAGGATACTAAAAGAAAGGATGTTCATCCATAAATACCATGCAAAAAAAATCAGTGGCTGCTTTTTCTATGAGTGAAAGTAGAACCAACACGCGGTGGATTCTTCTTCGTCTTCTTCTGTGATTCCACTTCCTGTTTTCTTTTGGTGGGAGCTGTTTAAATACTGCCATCTTCAGGGCAAATACGGTATGTCATTCAGCTAATGTTAGACGCCAACGACTTTAACCGTTACGAAAAGAACACTGTTTTGGCTACATGTTTATTTCTCTTCCATTGTATGAATCAACAGAACATTCCTGCTTGTTATACGGCTTTATATTGTGTATGCAAAACGAGTGACAGCCTAATTTAACCATCTAAAAAAACTGTACAGTATACGATGTTTTTTTTTTTCCCCTGTAAAGTTCACTTTATTTAACAGGAAATGAGTCGCGTGGTAGTTCTCTTGCTGTAGGATATCTGTCAGAAAGGTCCCAGGACTGGTGTCACAAAAGACATATTTCAAAGCCAAATTTAAAACTCCCAAGTCATCTTCTTTAATGTGGGCCAGATGATCAACCACCAGCACGTCTCCAAAGGGATGTGGCATTTGCTTCACTCAGTAGGAGAGAAGAGGCGAGAGTTGTGGCAAGATAACACAGTTGCTTCCCATTGACAATACGCCTGCTCACAAAGCTCCGAGCATCTGACAGCTCCTGGCCGAGAAGAACATCGCCGTGATGGACGAACCACCCTACTCACCTGACCTGGCTCTGTGTGGTTTTTGCCTACCTCAAAATGCTCCAGGAAAAACATTTTAAAGACGTGATTGACATCAAGCTATATGACGGAAGTACCGTGGATGATACAGTACAAGAATCCTCCCTGGAGTGCATGAAGACAGTGAGGTTTGAGAAAGTGCTTTACACTCCAGAAGGATTATTTCATAGGGAAAAAAAGTTATAGTTTGCTTTAATCTCTTTTGTGACAACAGTCCAAGCTTGATTGATTGAATGATTGATCGATCGGTCGGTTGGTTGGTTGTGATCTTGGGGACTAATAGGTGGAAATTAAACATGATCAAAAATGATTTGATGTTGTCGCCTACAGGTATAATTAGTGGTGCGTGTTGTCTTGTGCTCGCCTAAAAAACCACCAGCTTCTGGCAATTTTTTCCTTATTTTTCATTGTTTTGTTTTGCTCATGCAGGAGTGAAACTTTGTGCCCAGTATTTTTTCCCATTCTCAGTATGAGCATTAGATTATATAAGGTTAAATAAAAGAGGACAATTATTTTGTGTACAGAGGAATTCGTTCCTTTTTTAAAGCAAATTTAGCAAAACGGCTTCTGTATATAAATTGAGATTAAAAATTCATTTTTACCTTTGACTTCTGTACTTTGAGCTTTTTAAAACCTCGACTTATTTCGAGGAGTTGAATAGATTTATTATTATTATTATTTAACACACATACCTGCGCTTCTTAAGTACAGAATGTGAGTACCTGTGACATCTCTGAATTTGAAAGAAGAAACAGTACATTTGAAAGAATGTGCAGTTCCTGAAAAGCTTTTGTTTTGAAGGCAAAACGTGGCGGAAGTAGTCTTAACGTGAACGCTGACTTTACACTGCTGTCTGCGTATGTAAAATCGATGACTGATTGGCTGTCTTCTGGGTCAAGATTCTGTGGGTCTATTAACGCGAAAGGTAAACGCCAACCATGTCAAGTGGTCGAACTCAAATGATGTTCTTATTGCAAAAAGAGCATTCCTTGGTGCAGTTCACGGTGGCTGTGTGACGTTAACTGACACAGTGCACGCCTTTGTCTCGGCTTTGGCGTTTTTACATTTTTGGAAGGCTAACCGTTTGACTGTTTTGCTAATGTTTGCTGTTCTTGCGCGCGCCTAGACGGGCACAGGTGCTGCTCAGGTGCGCTGACAGCCGCCATACGTGCAGGCGTGCCGGGGCCTGGAGGGCAGAAAAAAACCCCTCCATACGCGCAGGGGGATGAACGTCAAGTCATTCTTCAGTGACATAACTTGAGGCAAAGGAAAAGACAAACTATCATTCGCCTGACAACTGCAAATAACAACCGCGGAATTAATATTAAACAAATTGGATCTTAACGCTGCAAACATGTATATTTGAAAATTGCATCATAATATGAACATTTTCAAAGCTGTTGTCAAGGCTTGAAGAAAATTTTTTTTTTATTGCTGAACCTTGACTTGACCAGGCTCAGATAATAACAATATCCCCATGTTTATGTTTAAACTCGATCAGTCTTTCTCAATCTACCTTACTCTCAAAACGTTTGGCATAGTTGGCTTTCAGGTGAGATTTCAGGATCAGTCGAAAATGCAATACCAAGCCCAACTGTTGAATGTTCTAGTTCTATTTGTACAACTTGCTGTTCTGTAAAACAGAGTTCAAGTTCACAACATGTGTCATATACATGAATTGATTGATACATATCCAAGGATGACCCCATCTGTACCTTTCGGTGACTCTTCCGGTGTCTCTGTTGCAATCTGCTGTGACACACTATTCTTACTGGCCACATCCCTTTGCGGACATCCTGTTCGAAGCTTTGTCGTGGCGTGGTATTTTTGATCAGTTGCTGGGTTTTGTCTCATGCTGTCATGATGTGAACAGTCTGACAAAAATGATTAAATACCAATTTTAATTGAACTAGGAAATGTTTTGATGCTTGTGAATTTTGTTGTTCAGCAAACAAAAAGCTACTGAAACAAGTAGGGCATGAGCATTAATAAATTTAGACTACAGTGCATTTTATTCAACATATTCATAGGTTTTTCACAATAGTTTATTTTACATTGGAAAAACTAAGTGGCATGCCACCAGATGAAAACATTGACATGGCTTGATATATATATATATACACACAGTATATCAACTAAAATAATGACAATGATGTCTCAAAGTAATCATAAATTATTTACTTGGTGTGAAGTCTGGGCTTGTTTAATTGAACGTCAAGCTCTGATTCTGGGGTACAGTAGATGACAACAGGTGGAAACAGACCTTTGTTGGACCTTCTGCCATTGAGTATAGTGGTTCCCAACCTTTTTTGACTTGTGTAGTCTCGAAACCTTTTCTCATACTATGAGCCCCCGCCTCCACTCCCCACTCACTGACATAAGAAGTTTCATTTTAGTGAGGTATGATCATTGTCTCTTGACATGTGAAATGAACTCATGATTTTACTTGCCCTTTGCTTCAGGGCTTCGTCATGGCCTTGAAAAGAAGAAGGGCGACTTCGCCCTCTAGCAGTGTGAGTGGAGGAGATTTTGACGATAGCCATCCTTCATCCTTAATGTCTTCAAGTGGGCGAAAGAGGAAAAAGACCTCAAACATTCCAACCGTGGATCCTGTAATCGTCACTTTTCGTATTTTTTTTTTCACAATCTGAATGATGTCATAGCTGATGTCGATATCATAGTTGCATGTGAGCGTTGACTTGTGGCCTTTCAGATTGCTGTGTGCCATGAACTGTACAACACGGTCAGAGACTACAAGGATGACCAAGGCAGAATGCTGTGCGAGCTGTTCATCAGAGCCCCGAAACGAAGGTGAGCGCAAGGTTGCCGTGTTATTATTTTAATGAACTAACCGTGACCCTCATGTCGTCCACTTTCCGTTTCAAGGAACCAGCCAGACTATTACCATGTCGTGTCTCAGCCCATTGACATGATGAAGATCCAGCAGAAATTAAAGATGGAGGAATACGATGACGTCGAACAGCTCACCAGTGACTTTCAGCTGCTGTTTCACAATGCCAAAACATATTACAAGGTCAAACCCCATCACACACAAGTAGTTAGGCTCGCTCCTTGAATAATTAATCAGTCTGTTTCGGTGAGACGAGTGAATCCCAACAAATGTGCCGCAGCACATGAGTGTTGTGAGTGATCATAGGCAATCATTCTAAAATGATTAACTCCAAATAATCTATTTTTGTTTAGCTATCTATACCAGCGACACGTCGTGAAAGGCTGAACATGGATTTAAGACAGTTTGGATCTAACTTTGTGCTAACAGTTGTTTTTTTTTTTTTTGTTTTTTTTTAATTTAGCGTGACTCCATTGTACAAAAGCAACATCCATAAATAACAAAATAAATAATTCCAGTATGGCCAGGTTTGGAATACAATTGTCCTTGTAATGTAAAATCACTCTTCAGGAAACTTAACGGTAAACTTGTCTCTTTTGACCAGTCTGACAGCGCTGAATTCCGGGCGGCCTGCAAACTGTGGGACCTGTACCAACGTACCAAGAATGAATTTGTTCAGCCGGGCGATGACGACGAGGAAGACGAGGCCGGCTACGATGCCCAGGATGTACCCAGCGGGTCGACTGAGGATGAGGTGAGTCGAGTAATAATCATTTGAAGGCGATCGTTTGTGTCAGATAATGTCATAAAATTTGGTAAAAACCTGCTGGCTGAAAATGTAAAATATGTCCTGTAGCTTAAACCTTACGTACAATTTTCAATGCCACATCTTGATGTTATTTTTGGAGCAATCCTAGTCGAGACTGAATGGAGAGTACTTCTGCTGTTTGCAGCCGTGTAGTGGACTCCTATTTCTCTTGAGTGCTTCAAACCTCAGCAATGAGTTCTTCACAGTCAACAAAATTCTGAATGATTAATTTATTATTAAATCATCGATCATCATGACCATCCTCAATTCATTCGCAGCTGCTATTGTATTTTTATGGGCTTGTCAACCTCACATACAAACTTGCCTATGAGTACATGAGATGGAAAGTGATTAGACAGGTAAAGAATGATTAAACGATTTTCTGAATTTCACAATGGCAAATGAGATCTTTTTTTTTTTTTGTTTTTAGTACCTGAAGAAAACAATTTAGAGTCTTCAATTAAGCCACTCCCGCATGTAAAAATGAAGCCTACTGACTGACCAACCGAGATGAAGCATCCCCCCCCCGCCCAAATTTCAGCCTCTACGATTTGAAAATTGCATTTGACTACATCGCGATGTTGAATTGAATTCCATTAAATATTCAACTATAATTTCTACATGAATTCTGAACTATGAGCCAGATGTCCTCGTCAGTCAGCCAACACGCCTCCCTAAATGAAAACATTTGAGGTCCAAATCCATTGAAGCTTTTTGCTTTTTACATTTCATTGTCGTAAATCTCACTACTCGTATCCTGTGACAGAGTGCGCCGACCTGCTTGAGAGATGTCCTTGAGCATCTCCTCGATGCCGTGGTGACGTATGCTGAGCCCTCTGGTCGCCTGATCAGCGATCTCTTTCAGAGGCTGCCCTCCAAAGCGGTACAAAACCGTTCAAAGTCATTCTTTCCGTCTTAAATGATGGCGATCTAACGTGCAATATTTTGTGCAGCAATATCCGGATTATTACGCAATCATTAAGGAGCCGATAGATCTGAAACTCATCGCGCAGAAGATTCAGGTATCACGCTTCTGCTCGTCTGCTGCTTCCGATATGCACTTACCTCTTTTAGGTACAACCCCGAATGATGTTAATGATCGTTAAGTGTATTTGGTTTCAGATGGGCCACTACAGGAGCGTCATTGCCATGGCTAAAGATATCGATTTATTGGTAAAAAATGCCAAGACTTACAATGAGCCCGGGTCACAGGTCTTTAAGGTGAGAGTATAGCCGAGACTCCGATGTGCAGCCCATGACCATTTGAAGGCAACAGTTTGTTTTTCATTTCTTGGATTGCATTTGTGTTCAGGATGCAAACACTATTAAAAAGATTTTTGCACAAAAGAAGTCAGACATTGAACACGGAGATCCAGTGAAGTCCAGCGTTCGTATCAGGTACGAAACAGCAACCAACAATAAGGTGATTTATGTGAATGAATAATTCCTTCTGTATTCAAAGTTCATTTTATTTTATTTTTTAAATTATCAACTCCAGGCATAGGAGGTATGCTCAGGGTGAGCGCCTCTCGGCAATTAGCATGGCTCTGCAATATGAAAGCGACGAGGACGGAATACTTTCCGGTACATGTTTGCATCCTTTCAAACCGAACGTACGCATCATTTTCAAGATCGACTCGTATGCAAACAATTGCCGTGATCTGTTTGTTTCTTCCCCGCATTGCTCAGGGTCTGTTCACTACGACGAAGGCGAGTCCGAGGCGGAGAGTCTGACCACTAACATCGACATGAGTAACCCGATCTTCCAGCTGTATGAAGCCGTACGCGGCGCCAGGAACAGCCAGGGTCTCCTAATCTCTGAACCTTTCCTGGAGTTGCCTTCCAGGAAGGATTACCCCGACTACTACCAGCAGATCACTCAGCCCTTGTGCCTCCATCAGATCAAGTATGAAATTGGCTGTTACCAATTTTTACAGTTAAAAAAAAAATCGGCCTTGAAGGAATCGGAGTTTAATATTATTAGACATCATTGGGAGAAAAGAAAATCAGGCTGCCAGTGACCAGAACATGAAGATTTGTCCAATTTGCTTGATGTGGCTTTTATTTGTTGAATTCGACTTGATTTTTGTGCTTGTAAAAATATTCAGAGAAGTAGAGAGTGAATTGACATTCAGAGGGTTTATGCTGTTCACGCAGGATCTGTTCAAAACAAAAGTAGAACGTATGCGAATTTAGGCTCCACCCCAATCTGCATATCATTTGGACATGTCTTCTTCACTGATTCATCATTGGTGTCTCTCTTGATTGTACTGTCTACTCCTTAGGTATCGCATACACTCCCTTTGCCAGAAAGTAATTCTGTGCCCTCCTTCCCAAATGTGAAAGCCCTTCATTCCCCACAGGAACAAAATAAAGACCAACGAGTACGACAGCGTTGAGCAGATGGACTCCGATCTAACGCTGATGTTTGAGAACGCCAAGCGTTACAATGCTCCCCACTCCTCCATCTATAAGCGCGCGCTTAAATTGCAGCACGTTCAGCAGGTCGGTCCGATTTTCCGCATTTGGGTGAGTTAAGTTGAAGCGAGACTTGTGAAACTGAACATCGATTGTGTTCCGACCAGATCAAACGAAAGGAGCTTTTACAGAGAGATGACGACGACGGCGACAGTATGCTTTCCTGTGCCAACTCTGATACCAGCAGCACCAAGAGAAAAAGGTGCTCACTGTCACTCACCTGCACGTGCCATTTCAATTTGGAAAGTACGTGACGCCCGTTTGTCGCTCTCGTTTCAGTCACAAGAAGAATACCAAGAAAAACCGCATGAAAGCTCTTTTCGCTTCCGTGACCGACGCGCGGGAGGCGGGCACCGGCAGGCGACTGTGTGACCTCTTCATGGTAAAGCCCTCCAAAAAGGACTACCCGGACTACTACAAAGTCATCTTGGAGCCTGTGGACTTGAGGACCATCGAGCATAACATTCGTTCCGACAAGTATCTCAGTGAAGACGCCATGGTGGAGGACATGAAGCTGATGTTTCGCAATGCTCGACACTACAATGAGGAGGGCTCACAAGTTACGAGGGTTAACACTGACATATTTTTTAATTTATTGATCATTTGTGGCTAAAATGTGTGTGCGTGTGTGTTTTTTTTCCCCCTCAGGTCTTTAATGATGCTGATGTACTGGAGAAAATAATGACAGACAGGCGCAAGGATCTTGGACCAGTGACTGATGAGGATGACATGGTGTCCTCAAAGATGAAAATAAGTAGGTGACTTCAGACTTTAAGCGCACTCTGACTTCCAACAAGGCAAATACTTGAGTCTTCTTTTGTACATCACTGGTGTCGGGTGGGATCCTCTCATTTCCAAAACCATCATTTTTGAGGATACCCTCACCCGCCCCCCCAAAAAAAACGATGCTTACTGAGCATTGTCAAAGGGAGCGAGCCAGAGATTTCTGAAAATATTAAATGAACTGAATTTGGACCTCGAAGCTTCCTGCCCAATGCCATTGATATGAAACCTTTCGCTAGAGACCACATCTGAATGTATTTGTATCAGTGGTGGATCGTCAGGGACAGCAAGGACTTCCCTGGTAGCCCGAGTACTAACAGAAGCACTGATCTACATTTACAACCTGAATTCTGATATTTATATATATAAAAGATATACTTGGCAGCAATGCGTGCTTTTATGTTGCATTTTTACATCATATGAATGGTTTGTATAGTTGCAATGTGATAGTGGCGATGACATGTGGCTTAATTCATATAAGTACACACCGAAGGCCCGAGTAGCAAATGCACATTCCGCCACTGATTTGTATGAATTGAAAATTGAATTCCACTACGTCAAAAACCAGCTGTAGCTACCAAACACAACGTTCATTCCGTTCAATCAATGTCATTGCTTTCAGGAAAGACAAACATGACCCTGAAGAAATCCAAGTATCTCACACCCTTGCAACAGAAACTGAACGAGTTGTACGAGTCCGTCAAGAACTACACGGATAAGCGCGGCCGTCGCCTCAGCACGATCTTCCTGCGTCTTCCGTCCCGCGCCGAGCTGCCGGATTACTACATAGCGATCAAGAAACCGGTGGACATGGAGAAGATCAAGAGCCACATGTTGGCCAATAAGTATCAGGATGTCGATGCACTGGTAGAGGACTTGGTGCTCATGTTCAACAACGCGTGTACGTACAATGAGCCCGAGTCTCTGATTTACCGGGATGCTCTGGTGCTGCACCGGGTGCTGCTGGAGACGAGGCACGCCCTGGAAGGGGGGGAGGACGCCTACGTTCCCGATGTGCCTCGCCTCATCCAGGAGCTCCTCCGCAGCCTCTTTGTCTCGGTGCTTGGCCACCAAGATGATGAGGGGCGGTGCTACAGCGATTCTCTGGCCGAGATCCCGGCCATTGACCCCGCAAACCCAAAGAAGCCCCCTCTCAATTTTGAGATCATCAGAAAGAATGTGGATGGAGGACACTATATGAGGCTGGATGTATTTCAGGACCACATGTTTGAAGTGCTGGAAAAGGCCAGACAGCTAAATAGGTGAGATATCGTCACCCAGTTCGGACCGAAACATGTTACGTGCGGTGAGGATTATTCTTGTCTCATTTGTCATGACAGGACAGACTCTGAAATCTTTGAAGATGCCGTCGAGCTTCAGCAGTTCTTCATCAGGATCCGGGATGAGCTATGTAAGAATGGAGAGATTTTGATGTCTCCTGCTCTGAGCTATACACCCAAGCATCTGCACAACGATGTGGACAAAGAGAAGAAACAAAAGCTCCCCAAAGAGATGGAGGAAGACAAAATAAAGAGGGAAGAAGAGAAAATGGGTATTTAACTCGATACATATTTCAACTTTCTCTATGTTTAAGTCCGGGTTTCTCAACCTTTATTGAGCCAAAGCACACATTTTATATTGTAAAAATATCACAGCAAACAACCAAACCAAATTGTCACAAAACATACAGCACAGTGATACCTCTACTTACGAACGTGTCTTCATGCGAAATGTTTGTTACGAAACGCCTCAACAATATACAATAGTGCCTCTTGTTACGAAAGAAATTTCAAGACAACATAAAAATACAGTATGGCCTGCCACTCGCAGCTGCGAGTTTCATGAATGCATCATATTTATAGCTGCTTGGAACGGATTAGGGCATTTACATGGAAAACGCGTCTCTACGTACAAAATTTTCTAGTTCAGAAATTTCTTCCAGAACCAATTAATTTCGTAAGTCGAGGTACCACTGCATACGCATACGGTCCACTGAAATAATGTTGATCTCCTGCCATGTAGTGGAAGAACATTTAATTGTTCTGCCTCTTAATTTTACATCGCTGGCATCACTTTATAAAGACATACATTGTTCGTAGTTTAGAAACAAACAACTGACCGATTAGTTAAAATTGGCTAATTTACTGCAGCACACTAATGTGGTTGGGAATCACCGTTTCAAGTCTTTTCCGGGCATATCGCCACACGTATGGCAGCTGTTGTCAAGAGAGCAGCACGCTGTGAATTTCCAGAAGCTGAAAAGCGGGACGAATCTGTCGGAGGTTCCTGGCAGCTGAGCACGCAGCGCACATACAGCCAAGACTGCAGCTTCAAAGACAGCATGTATTGTGTTGGAGACTACGTGTACGTGGAGCCTGCCGAGCCGAACCTCCAACCTCACATCATCTACATCGAACGCCTGTGGCAAGATGACACCGGTCAGTGCCTGCGAGCTGAAGATGATTCATGCAAGAAAAGCGCTCTCTTTATTTGCACTCTGTGTCTTCTTTCTGTGTGCTTGCTTGATTATCGTCCTTCAATCATTTCAGGTGAGAAGTGGCTGTACGGCTGCTGGTTCTACAGGCCAAATGAGACGTTTCATGTCGCTACACGAAAGTTCTTGGAGAAAGAAGTATTCAAGAGCGACTATTACAACAAAGCGCGGATCAGCAAGATTTTAGGCAAATGCGTGGTTATGTTTGTAAAGGTAACCACTCCGTGTGTCACCCGAGCAACTGCTATGAAATGTCTCGATGCCAGTTGACATTTTTTCTTTTTAAATGTGGTGCGGGATTTCAGGAGTACTTCAAACTTTACCCAGAAGGCTTCAGGGCAGAGGATGTGCACGTCTGCGAGTCACGCTACTCTGCCAAGTCCAAGTCCTTCAAGAAGATCAAGTTGTGGACCATGCCCTTGAACTCGGTTCGCTTTATCCCAAGAGAAGTGCCTCTGCCCGTTGTACGGGTAGCGTCTATATTTGCCGCGAAAGAAGAAGAGAAGGACGAGAGAGAAGAGGAACTCACAGAAATTACAGACGAAACCAAAGTGACAGAATGTAGCAACATAGACAAGGTAAAAGGACCTTGTCTGTGGTCATAAATAACATTCGCTTGCCTCTTTCAGTCCTCTATTTTATATCTGCAGGAGAGGGAAGATGTTCCACTGGAGATGGCCAACGGGGAAGCGGGATGCCACTACTATGAACAGCTCTGCTAC
Source organism: Hippocampus kuda (assembly GCA_901007745.1). NCBI lineage: Eukaryota > Metazoa > Chordata > Actinopteri > Syngnathiformes > Syngnathidae > Hippocampus > Hippocampus kuda. Next base: position 1,035 of record CAAKHF010010503.1, on the reverse strand, counting down.
AACAACCTGTGGCTGAAAGTGGGAGACTGCGTCTACATTGGCTCTCATGGGCTAGTGCGCCACCGAGTGGGCAGGTGGAGTAAATGCGTCGGTGCGCGTTTAATTGCGATAAACCTCGGAAGCAAGTAGACACGTTTAACTCAGTGTTTCTCAAATAGTGGGGCGCGCCCCCCTGGGGGGGTGCGAGGCTCCGTCAAGGGGGGCGCGTTTGACCTCGGGGAACATGCTTCTTTATTTTTTTTAGTCCTAAAATAACCTGCAGTTGCACCTCCACTTCGTTAGGGGGCAGTGGCGCTCTCATTAGCGTTTGTGCAGGGAGCATTCTCAGGGATGAAGAATGACGAGGCGTATGCAGCACTTGGCTTCATTGTGACTGCAGTGGCAGACGAGGGAAAATCGATGTGCTTACTGTGTCTAAAACTTTTGGTCGCGGACAGCATGAAGCCAAATAAATTAAGGCGTCACTTAAAGACATTACACCCCAATCACGCTGATAAGCTGCATGAGTTTTTTTTCAGCGAAAACGTGCCGAATATTGCCAACAATCATGCCGCTTTGTGACTGCTATTCAGTAAGCTGAAATACAGGTCCCGGCTACACATTGAGCAGGAGCCGAGAGTTGCTGTGTCCTGCTTCAAACCTCGCTTCGAAAAGCTGTGCATTGCAAAACGTGCTCATTGTAGCCATTAATCCAGACATCATCTTTGATTTAAAAAAAAAAAGCACAAATACTTTTATATATTTTTGTGTTGCTGGTTAAAGTTTTTTTTAATATTGTGCTCTGAGATAATGTTGGTGATTAGTTTGAATGCTTTATTAGTTATTGATTTTATGTCATTTTATTTTTCAGTATTCGTATGGTTTGACATGGTCAGTCAAAAAATATTTAAAGTTAAGATTTGATGTAATTTCTGAATTTCAGATGCACTTTGTATCTTTTCTGTTCCAGTTACTAAAGCTATTCTTTGTTGTAAGTTGGCCCGTATTTCCTTCTTTTTTATTCTCTTATACGTTAATAAGGATACAGTGTTATGC
>CAAKHF010010502.1:13123-25228 GCA_901007745.1 Hippocampus kuda | reverse complement strand
AAACCGATGCCTTACCAACTGAGCTATCCAGCCGCTATATATATATATATATATATATATATATATATATATATATATATATATATACACACACACACACACACACACACACACACACACACACACACACACACACACACACACACACACAGTGTGGTGTTTGGTTAGATAAAAAACTATGTGTGACATATGCAATTAAGGTCTGTGGAACTGAAAGGTACACTATTCACAAAAAGTTAGGGTTATTTGGCGTTTAGGTGAAATTTCAGGACCAGGCTAAAATGCATCCAAACCTTTAGAGGTGAACTAAATGTGACCTTCTCGAAGCTTTTGAACGCGCATGTCCAACTGTTTAACGTTTCAGGACTTTTTGCACAAGTTGCTGTTCTCTAACAGGGAGCTTTGCGGTAAAAGTCACTATAGCCGTTTGATCTTTGGATAGACGGCTGTCCTGGTCCTGGTTCAATTAGAGCTGGTCTCCTCAACATGCTGTTCATAATTTTGACATCATTAGACCAAGACGACAACTAACAATGGATCAGCAGTGACCTGCAAAGGTACCTGACCACACCACCAGACACAGGTGTCATCGTCTCGCATCGGCCAGGGAGCATTTATGCTGGACGAGGGACCAGTGGACCTCAGTGCTGTTCCCTGACGAAAGTCTCTTCACGTTGATGTTGGAGACATCAATTAGAGCGCCATGCATTAGCCACTGTTGTCACCAGACGAGCATTTGATGGTTGCAGTGTGAGCAAGCGTGTCCAGTCGGTACAGAATTGCCCTACACTTTGTGTATTGTGACAAGTAGTCATCCCATCCCAGGGACGGAATACCCAGTTTTGGGACAGAGGAGGGAGCCCGAGAATGTTTTTTTTTTTTTTTTTTTTGAAAAGTACGGACTAAGCAAGGACGCATGTGGGTTTTCGTCAGTGCCTTTAATTGTCCGTCATTGGGTTAAGTATGTGGTTTCGGGAGGCAAAATATTAAGGCCAGAGTGTAGCCAAGCACTGTAATTTCTTAACAGGTTATTAAACAGCACAACCTTTTTCATCTCAACAGTTTCTACATATCAACACTGCCACCTAGTCTACAGTCAGAAAACAAAAAAAAGTACCTACGGACACCCATTTCACTAACGATCAACCTAGCTGGTTAAGACAGCTGACTGTGTTCAGATTTTTATGCGATATGTCAGCCCATCCGCCATATTGTATGTGGCTTTATCGTATATCAGCCATAAATTCGGCAAATAATGTCATACAACTGTGTGAGGATAACATCATACAATCAAAAGCAATAATTCCATATTCATCCAGTGAGTTTTTGCATGTTGATACATCTCTAAGGACAATCATATTCACAATTTGCTCCACTTTACCACATTCAATATGGCTGCCGCGTCGACGTACTTAGGACGGCGTCTTTGTATCTGTAGTGTGAATGTTTTTGATAAGACTTGCTTACGGTTGTCGCTAAAGGCGCCATTCAAGATGAACAAATAAGTGCTATCTTGTCTGCGGGGACTGGGACAAAGGATGATTATTATATGAATAAGGACACGCAGGGTCGATGACGGAAAGGTACCCAGGTCGTGGATCAAGGACAGAGGACAGACCAGCAAAATCGGGTAAAAAAACCCCATCTCTTGTGGAAAGCCCATGCTACCCTGAATAACATTATTCATACAGTGATTGTGTCCCTACATAAACAAAGCAAGTCTAGTTTCATCTTCATGGACAACAATGCTCCAGCTCATCGAGGTCACCTCATTAGAGAATGGCTGTTGGGGGACCGGTGTACCTCAAATGGAATGGCCTGCACTTTCTCCGACTGAAAACATGTGGCATCAACTGAGTCGCCATATAGAGGCTTGAAACTCTCTAGACCAGGGAGCCCATTACGTTGATCGCAAACGACCGGTAGATCGCGGACTGGTCCCAAGTCGATCGCGGGGGGTGTCGAGGAGAAAAAAAACAAACAACCATTTGTGCGTCTTTGCGTATGTTAGTAATATATATATTTTTTGTGTTACTGTACACTGCACCCTAATCATCCTATCAGTCTCATTTTCACAAAAGGTATTTAAAAAATAAAATAAAATAAAGCAGGTAAATCTTTAACTTACAGTGGCGCGTGACCTACCTCAACAATCGCAGGAGATTGGTTGATCGAAAAGTCAATGTTCGGTCCAAAAGGTTTGGGCACCCCTGCTCTAGAAAATGTCAATGACCTGAGGGTTGGCCTTCAAGAAGAGTGGTATGCCATGCTTCAGCAGACAATAAATCAACTTGTGAACAGCATGAGTCGTCGTCGTCAAGCTGTAATTGATGCTCAAGGGCACATGATGAGTTATTGAGATGTTGATTCTTTTTGTGGTGGTGTACCCACCATTGTTGCTCACGTTTGTTTCAATGAATTATTTGAGATGAGGAAATCACCAGTGCATTCTTCTACTTAAATATCCTACTTTCATGATATGATATCACCGTAGCATGAACTTTTTACATTTTCCAGAAATTTCACCTGAAATCCAAATACCATTAACTTTTTGTGAGTAGTGCATATCACACATATTTTGTTTTATTGATTTATTTTTCTGTATTTGGCTGCTGCGTCTCAGGTGTATGACACCTACTTGTGACATCGTACTGCTAAGTCTGTTCTCGATGCCATTTGGCTGTCGCAGACGATTTGGATGAACCGGCTCACCTTGAAATACTGGCAGCGTCCAAATTCACAGGCTGGGTCCTCCGAACGCCGCATAAATCTGTGAGTGAAGTGCAGCACTTTCACTTGTCTGATTTGTTTATTAATTTATTTATAGAATAACATTGTATCTGCACATTCACCATGACAATCTTTGAAACTTCACAGCATCATTATAAGGTTGCATCCATAGTTAGCATGTTTCTCCTCTTGAACTAGCAAACTCATACTAAAATTCAAAAGTACACTTTCTCTTTTGTAGCATCCATCCGGCGCTTTTGTAACTTCCTTTCACTCCGAGGGGCATTGACCTGTCATGTAGTGTTCTGTGTGTTGTTCATGCGTACTCACCCTGACACATGGACAGAACAAGCCAGGAACACTTGGACAAACTCAAAGACGACATGCTGTACTGATTTCATCAAGTCCCCCTTACGCTGAATGTTAAACAAGAACTGTCAGTGGTTGAGCAGATATGTCTAGCTGGTCCCATTGCTAATCTCAGACTTCTTCAGTTCGCTCCTTCAATCACAAGTTTCCAAGCAATACAGCATAGAATCAGAATAAGCTTTTCCAATATTCACATGATGAAGCCACACATTTTTTTTTCTTTTCTAAAGCCTGTAAAATGAACCTTCAGTCAGAGACAGATCCTACCCGTGTGTGGTAACCTGTCAGTTGCTGCAATAATTGGCAAAGGGGTCTCAAAAGGCAGCCAAGCAAGTGATCTGTATCAAAATGATGTCTTACAAGACAGGTCCAAATTGCAGCATATTTGCTAGCCCACATAGGTTAGCTAAACCCGTGTGGCGGGAATAAAAATCTCAGCCAAGGGCAGTTGATGGTTATGCCAAAATAGTGTCCATTAAATTGGCTCGATAACACTTTTTTGTACTGAAGTTTTGTCAGAAGAATACAAGCATTTCAAAGCCAGAATAACATTTTAATGAGAAGTATGAAATATTCTCCCTGCTCTGTGCAGGTTGACTGTGCTTCCATCAAAAATAGACTGAGTGCAGACTTGAAGTGGAGCCGAGAGTAGAGTAGCCACTTGTAGGACACTTGTGAAATGTGTTATATGGTGCTCTTGGTGGGAGCACTAGGTTTCCAAAGATCAGGCATGATTGGCTGTTCAAAAGGCGATTTTGAGCAAGAACACGTCCCAGATGGAAGGTGTGAGTGGAAGTGGTCACTTACAAAAGAAATGAAGGGCAGCAAAGGACTTTTGCCATTCATTATGCAAAGTATACTGAAGGGGAACCTTTATGGTTGAACATTATCTGCAGTAATGTGTTGGATTGTTAAAAACTATTTCCAACATGAAATAATGGGAATGACAGAAATCTGTTCACGTGTCCACCCTATTTAACAGTGCACGCAATTTTAGGCAAATGCTTTTTCAAGATATAAGTGTAGGGGTAAATTAACGACTCTGTAAACAATTCTTTACTTGAATGGGAAGGAGGTAAGTCTCTCTCTTTTCAACGTTCTCAAGTGTCACACAAAACGGTTGACGGTAAAACACGGAAAAAAATAAAAAGCTGCACCTTAACTCTCTCTGATTACAAGTGACAATGAATGCTGTCTCATGGATATGAACAACTTTTTAGGCTTCTCAACGCCCTTTGTTGAGGCTGTATCTTCTGTTGGAATATGTCTCACAAAAAAGACAAAGAAAAAGCATAAATTCAATCATTTTCATGAAGCATGTTGAGATCTTGAGATGCCTGCTTCTTGTGTGATGTCAGCCACTATAGTGGTTTGAATGTAGGGGCAAATTTTTCCGTTCAGTGTTTCACAAAGTGAAAGAAAAGCATGATCAGGTATTACAATGCAACAATTCACCATGGGATAGTCTGAGAACAATTGAATCCTAGTTAGTGACTCTTCTCGACTACTAAATACTGTACTGTATGTCAGACTATTGGGCTTTCTAGTGCAGATTGATCCACTGCAAAATACTTTGGACACCTATACTCCAAAAACAGTTGGGTCAAAAATCCCCAAAAAGGGACCGGACCACATTTTCGGGGTATTCATTATGGCTATTTTTGACCTAACTGAGTATAGACTGAAAACAAAAGCATTGTGTTGGGGCATGCATCACACTGCTCCTTGAGATCTTTATTGGCTTTTAACAGTGACTCCACCTTTTTTTCACAAGTCATCATTTTCTCTTTTGAATGGAAAATGTTCTTATGTCCTAGTTGCACCTGGAGGTAAATGCATGTGCAATAGCAGCGCGCGCACAATGAAAATGCAACTTGTGCGCTGGCCACTGCTGTAGGGAGGTGGGTTGATATATTCCCGACTGCTTCTCTCTGTAAGTGGAGGAGGAAGGATCTGTCAGACTGGGTGGACAATCCTCGAAGTGGGTTGCTACCAAAAATTTCTTCGTCTCACTTGGCTTGTTATGACAGGCAGCCATAATTTCAATAGAGTTCATAGTATAGCAAAACGAGGATGGGTTCAGATGTGTTATGAAGACCATCTTCGCATACAGCAGGCTATTTCGTGCAGTTTACAGCCTGTTTTGTAACCTACCCAGGAGTCATTATCATTTTGTGGAATATTTTACGAGGCATTATATTGGTATATAGGTCAGAAATTTTGGAATTGATTTGAAAAAGATCCTTGAAGCAATCAATTGAAAAGAAATACAGTATGTGTGGCCTAATTTCACCAGGTCTTGCAATCTTGCTGGTCATCGGCAACCTAGTTTGAGATCAACTTCTTGCTCCATTCACAACAGCAGCAAAATGAAAGGACAGAGTTCAGCACTTCAACTTCCAGAAAAAAAATCAGTCAATAAAATGTGAAGGATACTTTTAAGTGCCGTATATCGGTGGGTGGCTCAAATAAACATTTCCGTGTTCTACTGTGCACCGAATGCAGTTGCTGTAATCACAAGTTTACACCATTTTCCTAAAAACCCTGTCCTCCGCATACAGTGGCAACAGAATTAGAAGGAAGGGCATGGAGCAGACATTTGGGCAAGGATCAAGTTCATTCTATAGCTAAGGATAGATGGGTTTGAATGGCTACAATCATTGTTTGAATGCGTCCTGAGGTGCGTGATGGTAGTGAACCCAAAAAGTAGGGAGGCAGGAGAAGTAGGGTGCGCTTGCAGAGGCACTCTGGAAAAACTACTTCCAAAAAAAACAAAGTCCTTTTCACAAAAGCGAGCTAATGACATGATGACCAACGGGTGTGACGCAGGAGGAAAAGCCCTGCAATGCCACCCGTTGAACACAAATGGAACAGAACCATGACACAATGGAACGTAGGGGATGTCGCATATGACTGAGAGTTCAACACGAAGAGAAGATTATCAAACGTGTCTGAATACCGAACTAGTGCAGGACTCGTGCCACAGGGGCGCCTGGGGCTGCTGACAATTCATGCTGAGCTACTGTGTCATTTTAGGGTTCTGTACATGCACACACTAAGTCAGAATTGCAATAAGGAATCTGAACATGACCCTTTCGCAACCCTAATGACAACGGATGGAAGTCTTTAGTTACGTTACAGAGTTGTTAAGGTCTCATTCTACTTGTAACACAGTTGTGAATGGTAAAATGTTACTTAGAGCACAGCAATGACAGCAGAAATTTGAGACTGGAACTAATTCTTCCTCTTTAGACTCTTTCCTGTGGGAAGAATGTGGAAGTCAAACAGCATTACATAACAGAGCTTCTACTCCAGTCTAATTGCCATTGCATGAACGGAAGTAATGAGAAGAGTCATTGACACAGTTACTTAAGGAATGCCAAGGTGCAGATGTTCGGCCTCACAGAGGTATAGTGCTTCTGAGAACACAAGACCCATCATGATCTCGAGAGGCCTGAGAGGCTGAACAGCCGAGATCGTGTTAGCCATGAAAGCCGCATCAGACATCCCGACTTCACAGGCTCACTTCAGCGAGCTGATCCCCTCCTCCAACAGCGATAATGGCTTCATCAACCGAGCACCATCCTGACCCTCCCAGAGTCCTTTTGAACAAACTCTGTATTTGAGTTGGTCCACTGAGCGAATTCTTTTTTTTTTCTTTTTTTTTGTCTTTGTGTCTTCTTTTCAACCTTCCGCATTTGGCAACTTTGCAAAAGCTCCTATCAGAGGGGAAAGAAATCAAATGATACCATCCATGCATTATATGTTCCACTCACCCCCATTAGGGTGAGCAGATGAGCCGCAGCCAATCCCAGTTGACTTTGGGCAAGAGTCAGGGTACACCTTTTCATCACTGTCTTTTGGTATGCACATTAACTTTGTTTATACAGAGTACTAGAGGTCGGAGTAAGTCACATTGGTGCAAGTCACTAGTACCGGTAAGTCTCGAGTACATTGTTTACTGATCCCAAACCGGTGTTCGTATTGCAAGCTAAACTGTGACATTAGCTTACCTCTCTGTGTGTTTTCTGTTGACGAACAAAATTTGACATTGTCATTGTTATATGATCATTTGGTGAGGTGCAAATCACATGTTTTCCCATCCTATTTTTGCCAACGTCACGGACAAAATAATGCGGTCTATTTTCTAGGCAGTGCATCTGCTGCGCAGTGCAAACCCCAAGCTGATACTGATTTTCAAATTAGAGCAAGGCTCGCTGCGCTTGTTTGCCAATTTGGCAGACAGTTCTCCGCCAACTTGGGTGGGCTGGCACAACAGTATCAGAATGAGTTTATCGGAGATGCACCTGGCGGAGGGACAATTTAGTGGCAAAAAGTTCATCAAAACCTTACGCCTGCTAGGACCAAGTCTAACACCGGCGCAGGGCAGACAACTGATCTAACGCAACACATTTCATTCATGAATATGTGAATGGCAGTAATCAAACACCTGAATCGTTGTGTCATATTGTTGAGAGGGCGGCACGAAACATCAGGGGTAGAATCAGGCATGATCCACGGTCCAACTTCACAGCGCAGATGTGCTTCCCTTATGTCGAATCTAGTGTGTGACCGTAGCAATGCATTTAAAGGGAATGATTAGAGTTAGCCGTGACCAGTCCCACAGCGGAGCAGCCTTCCTTCTCGCAGGCTCACCGACGTGCAATTTTCTGAGAAAGTACAAACTTCAGGTCAAACCTGTCTCTGTGCAGAAATATGCCACGTGTCATGAAAATCGAGCCCAGCATGCTAAAATTTTAGCGAAACTAAGGATGTTTGATTTCGTAGGAACGTCATATTTATGTTAAAGTTCTAAACAAATGTATTTTGTTGCCACTAATTACAAACATGAATGTGCTGAATGCTCAGCACATTTATCTTCATGAGCTGTTCAATCTTTTCCCAAAATACATGCTGTGAAATATTGCTCTTTAGGTTTACAAAATGAGGTCATAAATTCAATCTGCAGCGGCTGTGATCTGAAAGGCCAAGTGACTAAATCCTTGTTTTTATCATGTCTATTTGGACTCCCGCTGCGGGGAAATGTCCACTTAAATCTACTCAATAACAACTAACCTGACTGATATGAGAAAGAGAGGCATAGAGTTTATGGACTCCAGGGAGGAGCTGGGCGGGGAGTCGTGATTTTAGTAGAGATAATGGAACGTATGCTATGAACGGCTGAACACAAGGAGGAATATGGTGTCGTGAGCTGAAATAGCAGTTTTATATTGAGTGATGCAACTTGTTGGGCCGTCTATGCATCCATTGGCTATGCATTGAAACATGAAAACATATGGACAAACCCTTCTTTAACATTTACATTCTGAACACATCCATGGTTTTCAAGCAAGATTTGGGTTGGTTTTGATTTAAAAGATGCAAGTGTGTCAAATCGAACCGAATAAATCCTTCCACTTTAAAATATAGGGGCATGCAAAGCGAATAGTCTTTTATTGGTGAGCTATACACTATATATGAAGCGCCACATTTACAGTACTGACCAGTTCATTCATATGTGTGTAAAATGACACCAATAAACTCACTGCATTATACCCTCTCAAACTGAGCTGTGCCATGTCGAATCGAATTGCAGTCGCACTGAGTCATTTTGGGTTTGAGAAGGCCAATGTGAGAAGTTAGCTTGGTTAAAATTGCGTTGCTTATTATTCACCCGCCACAGTGCTAATCTGATGTGTTTAGGGAATGATGTCAGTCGCATTGGTGTGGCTAAGTGGTGTTTGCTTTTCTTATAAAGGTTGTAGATTTATGTCTGTGATGCAATGACCTTTTCTGTGACGATACTTTTATAGCGGTGGCATTCAGATGAATAAATAGAGGGGCTAATTGAAATAAGACATGAGGGAAAGTCTAGGTTTAACATGTAATAACGCTTGGCACAGGGTTTACAATCGGCGAGTCATTTCTTCCACCTCACCGTCATATCTTGTCGCTATAAATTCAGTTGCAGTATTTGTGAATGCAAGTTGAAAGACCTTGTGTTTGTGACAGCAAGGCCCAGATAACCATGCATGGAAAATGTTTTGAGAAACGTGCCAAATGCATTCGAATATGTTAAAAGAAGCTTCAGAACAAAGCACTGGCGCTCCCTTTGACAAAGCTGCCTCGACACGCCTGTTTACAACGGAAGTAACAACAGATTAGGATGTTGCTGTGTTGACTCCCCTTCAATGAAGAGACAACCTATTTCTTTGATCCCTGCCTACAGCTTTTAAAGCACCGACTGCGCTGCAAGAACATTGGCGTCTTTTTTGAGAGGGATTTTCTGCATTTTTCCCATTTTCACAATCGCGCTATCGCACAAAATATGAAGCAAAACTGGAACAAACTACATTGCTTGCACTTGATGCAAATCATACGGCACACTATTAAAAACACAGTTCATATTTTTTTGCCATTTCAGATGGAAAAACTTTTACATCAGTAATGTTTATGTTAGTTAATGTCACAAAGCAAGTGATTTGGTTTTATGAACTATGAACAGCTGTTTTGTAAACTCTCATTTCTTTGTTGCAAAATGCAAGAAATTCTCACAACAAAACATTTAGTCGAATTGCCCAACTTCTGATGCTTTCGACCTTTGTTGCCTTGAACTTTTGAGTTCACCTAACATCGTTTTACAGTCATTGCAGTGTTGCACTGTGTTCAATAGTCCTGGTGTGAAATTGTGCGTGCAAATGCGGTTTTTTTCTTCAGTTGGAGATCTGATATGATCAGTGATTAGGATGAAGGGAGGACATCTGTCTTTGTGCCACTACTTGATGGTACACTGGTGGGACTTAGCAGCAGGCCTGAATGTCTTTTGTCAGTAAATGAGACTTTAATATGTTGCACCATGGAGATGGGACGTTGAGTGCTTGGCCCCTGCTGTTGCCATCATCAATGCCATGGCACACATGGCGCTGCTTGAAGACACTCACTTCTCAAGCAGCTGTCTGGAAGAGCTCACGTCTGAAACTCAAATGCTTTTCTCGGTGGCATTCACCAAGACAGAAAGGTCTTCAGCTCCATTTATCATCGACATCTTGACACACGCACGCACGCACTCGTGCACACACACACACACACACACACAAAACAAAGCCTAGTGATTCTTTTTTCAGCCCTGGCGATTTGAAAATTGCATTCTACCACATTTCAAAGCACGTACATTTTGACCCTCTTTGGTCGCTGTGGCAGTGCCCCACAACTATAGTGGCATGTTTCGTTTCAGTCCAAGTATGCTTTCAAACACAGTCTCTCTCTAACCCAGTGGAGAGGTGAAGCATTGATTTGAAACATTCCACAGCATCAATCTTACCACCCTGTGCTGGGTGTAGCAGAAGGGGCTGTAAATGACAGAATGAATGTAAAGCATTCATAAAATGTCACTGGGCAAGCCGCTCACCATAGTAGCTCATGTGTGCAGTGCGTCTTCATGCCATTTCATGGTCCTTTGCTTCCATCTTATGATTTTCCAATGATACTCCATTGAAAGCTTCTCAACTTCTGAAAAGTTAACTTACTGATATAATTAGGGAGTACTTCGAGAATGAAAGAAAATGTCAGGAAGCAAATTCCAAAGGAATCCAACTTTTTTTGCTGTGTATGTGTGTGTGCATCTTGTTACAGATGTTTTGAACCTGAGCACGGTCTGTACTCGGTTGAGCACAACTTTCACTTTTAATCTGTTTTACTCTTGAGCCTTGAGTTCCTTATGTTTTGTGAGATTCAGTCAAACCACACACATTCTGAGTGTAAGAAAACTTTGATTGCCCTTCTTTTCTTTTTGTGTGGGTTTCAAAGAATTGGCAACTTTATTATAGGTTAGCCTGTGAGGATAAACAGTTGGATTTAATCCCTGCTTCTTTTTACGAATCAACATAGCTGGCACTGCTTCGTGCCATGTGCTTTGAAATTATTGTTTGTCTTTGTTTTGTCTGCTGCACTGGCTGCACTTCCAGTATTGGAAGGAGGTAGTTTTGTGTAGTTTACGCGATCGTATTACTGGTCGTGGGAGACTTCATTCTCATCTACTAACAGAGCCGTCGATGTAGCGCGTGCACCTGTGGGTGGATTTGGTGAGTGATTTTGGGCCACCGATAATGATTCGCAGTTGAGTTTGAGGAAATTGGTTTGAAGCCAGGATTTTACTTCAGTGATACAGTTTGGCAGGCTTGAGTGAGCAGCGATGGAGATTGCCTTTTTTAGAGAGGAGTAGGGCGGGGGTGGAAAGAGCATTTTCATTCAGTTCAGGAATCTAGAGAGAACTGCAGGGTAAAGTGGGGAGGACAGAGGCCTAAGGTGGGGCTAGATGGTTAGACGTGGAGCAAAAGCAGTGATGGATGAGCTTAGCTGTTGTCAACCCTGTTAAAGGCGAGGCCAAGTTGAAAATGTTCTTGACAATATGTTCTATGCCCCCCAGCTAGTCTCAACATGGCATACTGATTAATATTTCTGTTGTGGATAGCAAAAGTGAAGGCTGCAGTGGACCAAAAAGCAAATGGTAGACATCTGGCAGAGGTTAAAGGGAGTGTTTAATTAAAGAGAAAGTCTGACACAATGGTGGCTCACAAACAAGAAGGTGAAGTTCCGGCTTAGTGTTGGAGAACTGACGACGAGATGAAGGAATGGCATGAAGGATAAGTGTAGAATTAAGTAGTCCGTGGAAGAAACGCCGAGCCAGGCTGGGCAGGGTGGCAATGGTAAAAAGAGAATCAAAATACAAAGCTCATGCACCAAAGTTCCAAATGGCAAATGTGTGTACTAGTAATGGCCAAAATACCACTCATAATGCGTGAATCATCTGGCACCCGCCTGCAGATCAGCCGAGTTCTGTGTGTGTGTGTGTGTGTGTGTGTGTGTGTGTGTGTGTGTGTGTGTGTGTGTGTGTGTGTGTGTGTGTGTGTGTGTGTGGGGGGGAGAGAGAGAGAGAGAGAGAGAGAGAGAGAGAGAGAGAGAGAGAGAGAGAGAGAGAGACACACACAGAATGTACATGTACGTAAT
>CAAKHF010010501.1:0-14029 GCA_901007745.1 Hippocampus kuda | reverse complement strand
CAGGAATATCATGTTGTAGAAATATTCTTTGTATTTTCTCTGAGAGGCCGGCAATATAAGGTACACAGACGCCCCTTCTCTTCCTTTCTCTCTGTTGGTTGGTTTCCTCTCTGTTTGTATTAATTTTCCTAGCTTTGCCAAAGGCCCATCTAGGGTAGCTGCACCTTGACAGTGCCCTCTCAATGTGTTGGACCTCACTTTCTCTCGACTTGGTGTTGGTGGAGATTTGGCTCGCTCTGTGTTCAAGTGTTCTAATTACACCTAGCTTATGTTGCAGTGGGTGATTGGAGTTGAAATGCAAATACTGATCTGTGTGCGTGGGTTTTCTGTAGACCTCAACCTTAAGTGTTCTGCCCTGCTCTAAGCTGACCTTGCAGTCCAAAAAGGCCAGTGCGTTGTCTTTTGCGTCTTCTCTGGTGAATTTGATGCTGTCGTCTAGATTATTTATGTGTTTGGTGAATCCCTCAACTTCCGTTATTTTGATTTTGACAAAGGTGTCATCCACATATCTAAACCAATTTTTGTAAATTTTTTTTTGTAAAGACACAATATGAGACTGCACTTACAGTCGACATCATATTTGTGAAGTGAAATTTTGTTGCTGGTGGTTTTACTGTCCAAAAGTAATTTGGGACACTGGGTGAGGAACCACATTTCTAATTTGTGTCCTGAGCTGAAAAGCTTTAGCAATGTCATCGATGAGACAAGTTGACAAAATCCCGTTAGCTGCTTTTCGTTATTCTCTTCCCTCAGAGTTTTCGGTTTCGTAGCCAAGAAGCCGGGCAGCTTGGCGGAGAACGTCTGCCACTTGTTTGCCGAGCTGGACCCGGAACAACCAGCCTGCGCCATCGTCAACTTCATCAACAAGGTCATGTTGTCGCAGCGCCGGTGAACAGAAGCTACTTTGGTTGTGAGCTTAAGTCCTAACGCCGTTGTTAGGATTCGCCTGTTTAGGAGCTCATCGGACTGGAGGCCACGTGACAAGACACTTTCGACAAAAAATGAAGCACACAGAATGTTATAACTCGATTCCAAAGTGGAGGGACTGCGGACTGTGCGAACATTTGATCTGGTCTGCCTTGCAACGCTTAAAGACAAACAGCCTCAGAGGAACTGTTACAAAGAGACCAAAATATTTCAGCCGCAAATGCTCCAATAATCAAAAAATTGGATATATTCGGTCAGTAGCTCGCATCACCAAGCTAAAAGTCTGTTTGGGTACCTTGCTGCAGGTTGGGTTCAAAGGAACACATCAAAATTGTCATGACTGAATTTTCAAGACTCCTTGTTTCTGCAAAATAAGCAGACTGCCGAAGTATGTCCGGAGATGTGATCAGAGGTGGAAAAAGGAGAATATGTTTGCAAAAAATGTTTTGGTATTTCACCATACTTTTTTTTTTTTCTTTTCTCGGAGTACCGTACATGCTAGGACAGCAACATCACATGTAAACAACTACAACTAGTGTAATTTGAATCATGGGATTATGCTGCATACTCATTTGTTTTTACTCAACAAGCACATTCTTAATTATAGACTTTGTTGGATTTGTTGGCCCCCTGATCTAAGTTGAAAACCGAGTGAACCAGCTGTGTGACAGCAGACGACACGCAGGGGCCATCGAGAAAGATTTTGAACGTCACAAAGTTTGTATACTTCAAATCAAAAGAAGACCAAAGACCTGATCATATTTCGTGTCACGTGTGCATAGTAACTCACATAATCATTAACGACAATCCTGTTACACTCCTCCAACTCACACACCAATTCATGACACGTTGGAGACAGCTGAGCGTAAATAGGAATGTTCGTGTTTTAGCCGTCCGTGTCGGGGACAGTTTGAAAGTATTTTCGGCGACCGAGTGTCGTTACGTCCGCTCTTAACTGAAGTAACGCAAGTGAAACGGGGGTGGGGAAGAAAGGAGACGTGAGGATGTACGTGCAGTGTTATTGTGCTTTGATTGTTTTGAGCGTCATTTTCACACAGAGGCCAAAAAAATGTACTTAGCCAAAGATGAAGCACTCTTGTATGAATTAATAAGCTTTTCATCCAGCTATATTTTTGTACTTAACGGCTCCTTGTAGCTCTGCTATGCATTTATTTTAGTGTTGCCTTCGTAAAAAAAAACAAAAAACACTACATTTATTACAGCAATAATATATTGTGGTCTTTGTATTATATCTCCCATGTCGATCTCTATACGATGTAGTAATATATTTTCACATGCAGCTATAGGACCATGTATGAGACATCACAAAAGGAAACGTTTTGTTTGAAAAGGAATATTCTATTTTGTATTCAGAAAATAGAATAAAGTGAGAATGTGGTACCTTACATGTTTGTGAGTCACTGGTTATGTTCCGTTGCGGTGGGCGGGGTTCCGGAAAAGGGAATTGAAAGAGTTGATGATGTTGCAATATTTATTGACATTTCCTTTTTTGCTTCTTTATTCTTACAACAAAGTCATTCTTTTTAAAACATCTGCTAAAATGTTTTAGTCAGAGAAAGCTTCATTGTACAAATAGCACCCCATTAAAAAAAACAAACAACCAAAAACCCCCAAAAATTAGACACCTTGATTCTTTGCCTTATGACCGTTCAAATGCACGAGTGTTAGCCTCACGTCTTCCTAATCAAAAACGTAGACGTGCGCTGTAGGTTACAAATTCTTTGTAGCCGGATGAACATTTGTAACCACGAACAGCTTTTCCATAAGGTTTCACTGGGTTTACGCGTGCATTTCTAAGGCACTTTGGCTTTACGATAGGGTTTGCCCTTTGAAACTGTAGGCCTACTTCTCCTTTTCAACAAAAGTCTATCACAGACTGCAACAGTCTGCACATCTAAACATTCTGTCAATCATACAGTGTTAATTAAACGTAGTGGCAAAGAAGAAGAAGAAAAAAAAGAGTAATCATGACAATAAATATTAAATACACGCTTCCTTCAAGAGTTTATCTTTGGCAAAGACTATTCAACGACTAATCTACAAGTGCAATGTCAGAGTTTTGAGAATTGTTTTTTGGTTCTTTCTTGAACCCCCCCCCCCCCCCCCACCAAAAAAAATATCAACACGTAACCTTGTTTAGGAAGCTGCTCAATTCAAGAGGCAGTTTAGTCATGGAACCCGATCATGTGCAAACTTCAACCAAACACTCCAGTGAAGGAATACTGCATCCCTCCCCACATTTGTGGTAATGAGAGTTGGCTAGGGGGCCACGAAGGGGTGCCAGTGCTGGTATGTGGTGTTGGAGCCACAGTCGATGTAGTGATACGCTTCCAGGCTGTTCTGGGACGTTCGCACCATGTGTGAGGTTTTCACCGAGGTTCTGAAAACACAGGCAGGGCCGTGCATAAAGACAGCTGCTTGCAAGCACGGCGTGCACACTGTTGACACTGGCGTTGCCCCCGACCATTATTTTTATTCGACAACTGCGCCTTCCAACTTGTGTGATTATCACTTCAAACCAAATTTTTTGAAATGTTTTCTTTTCTGTGAAGATACACTTCGGGTAATGGCAAAGAGGAAAAATATGATCACCACTGAACCAAAAATTGATATCAATGCAACATGGCAAAAAAGGCCGTACATGTCTAAGTAGACTGCTCATTCCCATACGGTTAAGTTGTCAATACCAAAAGACAATTAACACAAATGTACATCACCAATACTTTTGTTGTACTCTGCTTAAAAATGTTACTGAAAATTGCCTGTCATGATGTTAGTGTCAGATTAATTCAATTTCCATCCTGTATTTAAAAAAAAAAATAACTGAAAATACAAATAAACAGGAGGCTGAACTGCTTTCTGGAATGAACTGCGTGTCCACTTTTAAAAATATTTCTAATTTTTCAAATCACAGCAGAATTGAACAGATGGAACCTAATTCCGGTTGGGGGTGAATGTAAAGACATACATACTGCATGAAAACAAGGATGTTGTGGACCTTGATGCTGCGCATGGTGCAGAAAGCACTGAAAAGACACAAAAGGAGACTACAGTGATACCTCTACTTATGAAATTAATTGATTCTGGAAGAAATTTCTGAACTCGAAAATGTTGTAAGTAGAGACGTGTTTTCCATGTAAATGCCCTAATCCGTTCCAAGCACCCCCAAAATTCAGACATAAATGTTTTCTAAAACATAAAATGCATCAAAATATGTAACAAATACATGTTGTTGTTAGATTATTGCATGATAAATGAGAATTGTGCATAATGTAAAAAAAAATAATCAAGAATAAAAATGGTCATTAACATTTAACTGCGTCCTTGTCGTTTTTTTTTTTGCCCTCTCTAGTTCATGTTCTCTCTCAAGACGTGGTTTTTGCCTGGCATTTTGTGAAGAACTGATCCAAGGACGTTTGCTTTTGTCGGCTTTTAACAATCCTTCGAAAATATCCAAGGCAAACATCAGTATCGTGAGCGATGATGATGCCCGGTAATAGCCAATGGCAGAGCAGCTATAAGTATGTTGCGTTCAGGAAACTCGGAGCTGCGAGTAGCAGCCCATACTGTATTTTTACCTTTCGTATCTTGAAATTTCTTTCGTAACAAGAACATGTCATATGAAGAGGCGCTCGTAAGTAGAGGTACCACTGTATTCAAAATTAAGTCTGTCAAACTAAATCAAGGCATCGTTTGTATTTTCACTCTTGCGAGCAGCACTTCATCACCAAGCCATTGCATTACACTTGTCAGTTGGTGTGCAGATAAGTGCAAATGGTGCATGCAGCCAACTATTTGTGTGCAATCGATAAAGTCAATTTGTCATCCTTTTAAATTTTAGCATGGTGACCCGCAGATATTTAAGTCATCTTCAAAAACATTTTATACACTGGGTACTCCTAGAGTGAAGTATGATAGATCTTTTCCTTCTTCATATCAGAACATTTTGCACATTTGTAAAAACAACATACACCAATACGAAATGCTTCCCCCCCTCCCAAATTGACACTTACTAGACATATGGTGCACTGCTGCCAATCTCTACACTGACCGTGTAGTTCACCTGTGCAACAATGAAGACGATAAAATTGAGCAGACAAGAAAGAGTCCACGTTTGTTGGCGCCGTGACGGCGACGTCTCTAATGACAACATACCTGACGCTTGCTAAGTGGTAAGATGGTGGTGGCAATGCTAAGCTGACGCGTGCCGATCACCTTCTTCATGTAGAGCACCTGAGAGCTGACACTCTCCACTAACACTGAGAAAAAATTTGGGTTGCTGAAGTTCAGCGTGCTCTGAAAGGAAGATAGAGGTGAGTGCAAAAGACATCAATAACTGCAGAACGCCATATGCATGAAGACTGCACGACTGTCTGTGTCCTATGTGTTGTGTTGTTTTTGTTTTTTTGACTTCAAAATGGCGCCGCGTGAGTGGCTGCCTTTCCAGCAGCTCCTTTGCTGCTGTGAATTGGGAATTTCTCCATTGCGAGACTAATAAAGGTTTTCTTATCTTATCACGCGGAACTCCTCCCCCAAAAATAGTAGTAATAACAGTCGTAATTTCAGCCAGTGTTTCAAGTGGACGTTAAGTGTGCTGTACTTCCTTGTCATTTGTCCAAGTGACATCAGGGAACAGTTTTAGAGAGATTCAGTGAGACGTGAGGTCGTGGACTGGGCTGCCGGTTGAGGGGAACACGCACCGTTAAGTTCATCTGGACCTTGTAGGTTGCGGGGTCAAAGCGCACCGTCACCGCACATATCCCATCATCCACCACAATCGCTGTTCGCGGGAAGAGGAAGAAGGCCACCAGCATGGACGCAAGGAAACACAGCACGACGGACAGAACCACGTAGAGCTTGCTGGGATGATGACGGTTCGTACGTTAGGTTGTAACACAAACCTTGACATGCTCTGTTGTTGTGCGTGCGCTGATGGCTTACGTTCTTTGAGGCTGCAGCCTTTGGTCGGTGTATGGGATCAATGCAACCAATTCGTTGACTTGATCTATTGGGGAGAGACAGTGAGACATGCAGCATGCTAACTATGCGTTTGCCGGCAAAAGCACAAATCTGGCATCACGAGAGTAGAGCCTTTCAAACCACCTAATTTAGGCTCAGCAAGTACACTTGTATGATAATTATGAATTGGGCTGCAGCTATTATTATATAATATTTGAGCATTTCGGTATCCTACTGAACATTCTATTGAATAATCGATGACACAGTTGTCTCTGAGCTTCTCCGAAGATACATTATTAACACTTTCCAGAGGGCCACAGCGAAAGTCGCAACAACAACAAAGGTATTTCCTACTTGGGGATGCCAACAACGTGTATGATTGCATACTAATCTGAAATCAGACGGTTTTACTGACCCGTTGGTATGCGTCCACTTCCTTGACACGCCGGGCACGTTATGCTGTCTCTGCCGGTGAACTCCACGTAAGGAAACTGGGCAATGTCTTCGCTCCTGACGAGTCCATCCAGGGAGTCATCGTCGAAGTCTGTCGGCCTCCCCTCACCTGGCCGCCGGTTGCCCTTCAACCTCTCCCGCAGGCTTGACAGTCTGTTGCCGTCGAGGCGAGAAAACGCGCTCCCCATGTCGGACGGCTTGCCTGCACTGTCAATGCCTGTTTTTTGTCTCTTCGCCTGCAGGGTAGTGACAACAAGACATTTGTGCACAAAAAAACTACTTTTAAAGTTCTATTGCGTACAAGCAAACAGATAGCTACCTCTCAACCACCACCAAAAAATAATGCACGGACAGACATAAATGAAAAGTAGCCACCTGTAATTAACTACACCGGAAAGTACTTTTAACAATGAATGCTTCGAACTCCTCAGTTCGTTTCCATCACTGTCACAGGAGGAGCATTCGGTCCGCTTCCGGCAACTTCATTTTATCGCGTTACCTTCACGTGAGCTACGTACATTACAGACGTCAATTTTCACTCATTCGTTGTTTACGTTCAGTTTGTGACGTTTTCTTTTAAAATATTTCTTTAGAAATTTTTGTAAAATAGTTATTATTTGGTTTGGGATCATCTTCGTTCAGTTGTTGTAGTGCGAATCACATGAATGTAAAGACGGCGTTCGATTCCATTTCCGAGGTACATTGAATCATCTTCGATCATAAAACCAGCGGCGCACATAAAATGTGGGCGCCGCTCTTAAAAGTACACCAAAGGTTGACGTTTAGTGCTCATTTTTCTCACCGACCTCATTGATGCATTTGAAGACTTATTTATAGCACACGTGGGCAAGGTTTATCGTTAATACTTGTAGATATTTCATATGAATATAACGACTAAACTTTTTATTTTTTTATTTTTTTCAGGTTGTGACAACGATACAACATAATTATACCATGGCCACGCGATCACATTTTATTAAGACAATGCAATTAGCTTTTTTTTTTTTTAAATGTGACTTATTTTTATGAACTACACGTTTATTTTCATACAATCGTGAACAGCGTGCTCCCCCTACAGCTAGTTGAACACAATCGCGATTGTTACTTTTACTCAATTACCACAAGGGGGCAGTGTCTTCAAAGCTATTCACCAGGACTGACTCATCCAGCAATGTTTTATTCTGTTTTAATCTCTAAATAAGCATTCACAGCAGACAGTTTACCTTCACCTTTCCTCATTTAAGAATTAAAATCATATAATTAATTGCACTTTTTAATTACAATATTTTAATGAATGCAATCTCGTCTCTGGAATGTGTATAATTAGTTGATTTTTGATATACTGCTACTATGACGACTACTACTAATAAATTCACGTAGATGTCAGCCAAGGCTGTAGGGACTCAATTTCAGCACTGCAGTTTCAGGGATCAGACTGGCACACTTTAGTTCACGTTTTAATGAAGATATACAATTTTACACTTATTAATTTATCAACCATTCCCATATTGATTTTTTTTTTTTTTTTGCATTTGCTCCGATATCAGATTTTCAATTAAATGTGCTGACAAGATCACAATCGGTTTATTTGAGCAAGTATAAGAACATAAAGAGTTAAAATGGGCAAAAGGACAAAAGGGTCCAATGGGAAGGAGACATCACATGGGATAAGATATGGCATTTTACACTTTTGCACATTTGCCAAACAATGCAGTTAAGAAGATTAAGGAAGCTAACACAGCCATCTCTGTTTAGGCTCTTACTTTGAAACCTTTTCACACCACAGACTGGTGATCTGTGGTTGCATTGGCTGCTAAATACCATCTTAGTTGACAGTACAACAGACTTAAACAGTTCAGTCAGTCCACTCACAAGGTTCTCCAACAAAGTGTGCTCCTTTTTAAAGATGCATAAAAACCTAAGATACAGATGCGAGTTGTTTTTTTTTGTGAAGGCTGTTTTCACTTATTTTGGAAATTCTCAGAAATCATGGAAAGCTGTTTAAAATATTATTGCCTTTCATTTGCTTTAAACATATATTTCTAGGCCTTATTGACTATACACTTTTGTTAAAAAGTTTTATTTTTATTTTTTTCAAATTAGTGTTTATTTTGGGGGGATCGTTATTTTTTAAATTCTCAAATGTGAAACTAGTGCATCTTCACTAATCTCTCAACTACGTTGGTTGACTGTTGCTTTTAATCTTGCAGCCGTTGAGAATAAGGGATCATATCCTTTCATTTTGGTTGGTTAGGAGTAAGCTTTGCTGAAGGTGGCTTCGAGGTCGCATCCGGGCACCTTTACGAAGCATTTGTCAAATTCAGGCGATCCTACCCTCCAAACACTTCATCTTGCTCGGATACGATAGGAAAGGGAAATTCCTTGGCAAAAATGAGTACTTGAAGAGGCCCCCCGGATTCCCCATTGTGGGCCTGATCTCAGCTTCAGCTATTTATCATCAAGTTATGACCAACTGGTTCCAAAACAGGTTTTATGTACATGCACATTACTGTCAGGTACTGTACTGTACTTTAACCA
The DNA here is from genome assembly GCA_901007745.1 of Hippocampus kuda. Taxonomy (NCBI): domain Eukaryota; kingdom Metazoa; phylum Chordata; class Actinopteri; order Syngnathiformes; family Syngnathidae; genus Hippocampus; species Hippocampus kuda. Next base: position 5,131 of record CAAKHF010010501.1, on the reverse strand, counting down.
AGCTTCCCCCCCATCCTCTGCTTGCAACTACCATTTCTTAAAAGAAATGTTGGGCATCATGGACTGATGCCCGTCCTGACTGCAATCCTATTTCTCCAGGCTTGCCTTCCTCCCAAATTGGTCTCCCATCCGAGTACTTCCTACTGTGAAGTACTATACACTAGTGTGCAGAGTGCAGGGAATGTGATTATAAAAGAAGTACTTGGCACAGTTTTTTAAATGTATTTGTTTATTTATTTGACTGCTCATCCAACAAAAGCCCAAAACTATTTTCTATGCATCCAAGTTCAGTCCTTGTCTGGGCAACGGTGACACTTCCGTGCCAGTTTATGGTGCTAAACTCCAATAGATTTGTTAATACAGTGCTAAATTGTCTATGAAGGAAAAAAAAAAAAGATTTCGGTTGACTTTGCCATTTTATGCAGTTTGCGTCAGAGGGCGCAGTCACATTCACCGCTATTCAGCTTGAGTTGTTGGGACAAATGTATTTTCTTCACTGTGTGTTAGTGTGTGTCATGCTGTTTGTGACCAACAGGTGGCAATGTAGGGCTCTCCCTGCAGCTGCACACCTGTTGGTCGTTATCTAATTATTGCTTTAAAAGGACTTCAGTGTCGGGTCATTGTTTGTTTCTTTGTTGCTGTCATGTATGTTTGTCATGTTTAGGTCATGTTTTTGGTCATGTTTCTGTTATTGATTGTTTTTGGCTGAAGTCCTGGTTTTTGTTTGCTACTTTGGATTTGTTTTGGTCTTAGGACTTTGTTTTGGATTTCGTTTTCTGTGTTTTATCAACCTGCTTCTCCCTCCTGCCTGCTTTTTGGGGTGTACCACCACCTTGCTACGTGACAGTGTGTGTGTGAGAGAGAAAAGAGAGTGAGTGTAGCAACTAGAAATGCATTTTATAGCTCTCGACAAATAGCCTTCACACTGGCGTTATTTAGTGCACTTAAAGGGCAACGTTGTCAGGCGCGTCTGACTGTGGTGGCTTACCATCCACTTGCCAGTGCAGCAGCTGTGTTGAAAGTCTTTGTAACAGTTTTGGCAAGAAAACTATACTTTGAAACAATATATAGTATTTAAAGTCATTTGAGGAGAAGTTTGATGCAACACGTGAGGATGGTGATACAAATACTTCACCTTATATTCTGAAGCGCCTTGTAGTGTGGAAAATACGGTAATTCCATTTCTATTATTTTCAGTGGCAAACTTTTTTTTTTGCACTTAAAACTGACACTGAAGCTAGACAAGCGCCCCAGACCAGCTGACGTCATCAGAGGTTCCACTGGAATCAAAGTGATGAACATTTTCCAAAAGAATCGTTAAGTTACGAAACAATCCAAATAATGTTATGTCAATTTTGACAAGAATCAGTCGTTTCAATTTCAGTGGTGTTGCCAAATGATTTCTGCTGCAGATGTGGTCGATCCCTGAGCTTCCATCTACTACGCGTTGTTGTTGGAAAGTAGTTCAGTTTGAGCTTGAAAAAGATTTGTGTTTTTCTTTTTTTTTTAAACTTTTACGACAGTACCCTGTTGAATTCTTAGAAGAGCTGGTTGGTGCGTAAGGAAGCAGTCGGCCTGTAACACACATGGAACTCGGAAGAAAAAAAAAGATATATGGACATAAATCACTGTGTTGGCAACAGGATTTCGCTGTGCGTGTACAGTATATGTGGAAATTTTCCACTGTGGGTTTCACCCTTTCATTTTTTTTTCCCTTGAGCGGTGTTGAAGTTTTGTGTGGGGACTAAATGTTCTCAAATGTTCTCTCGCAAAAAGAGGAGCAGATTAAAATCTTTGGTGACAAAGCTGCCGTCGTCACTTCCTAATTACATTCCTCTCAAGTTAACAATACCTGGTTCATTTTGTGGCGACACAGTGCTTTTTTATTTATTTTTTATTTCCATAATGACAATGTAATGAAAGCCTGATGACTTGTTGAGACTTGTTACCGGTCGGGCCATTGAGCGGCCGGAGGGACAGCATGTCACCTTTCAGTAAATACACTGAAGCGTGTGCTTCCTGTGTGTGGTTCCCTGGAACCTTTTCAGATATTTGAATTCATCAAACCGCAGTTGGTCCCTGTCAGCCAACTCGGCCCTCGCAGTGAAAGAACCTTTTTGTCCGCCGCCTGTCTGCCAGCAGTCAGAACAAGTGAGTCAGTGAATGCGTTTTTTCTAGAAATTTGGACGAAATATCTGGTCGATATGCACGGACATTCCATCCTTGCTAGAATTGCATTTAAGCACACACTCAGATCTTAGCATGACAACTTTTTCGTTGTTACGGCTGCAGTGATACGGTCTTTCGAAACAATTTGCGAACTGTGTCAAATTATGTTTACGAATCCGTAACACACGGATCATTTCTTACTAAACCGTCGGGTAAATAGGCGTTAGCGTGCTAAGTATCGAATGTTCTGCAATGAGGGATGGTGTTGTGTAACACTCGCTTATTAATGTTTAATTCTCATTCCACAGTTGGCAGGTCTGCAGCTTCATTCACATCCTTCCAGTCCGCCAAACTTTGCAAAGAAGTTGAAAGAATCACCTGTGTTCATTTTGGGGCTCTTGACAAGGCCAGCCTTAGGCAGCAGGCTCGATCGACAGTCATTTCACAACATCAACAAAATTGCACGGGGGCTCTTTCATGTCCTTCAGCCACTTTTCATCTGTTGCTTGGCAGAATGTGAAGAAGACTCATCAGGCTGACAGACCAATGAAGAAAATGTCATCGTCGACCAGTCACACAAATGAAAGTAATGAATGAAACAAATTGTGGCTGCGGTCAGAAAGCCGGCAGCAACGGGGAGTTACACGCTCACACAGCACTAGATGGTAGTCAACAGAATTGTTTGGGTACTGTATATTTTTTAGTAGGGAGGGTGGTCCAGTGGTTAGCGCGTTAACCTCACAGTGCAGAGGTGCAGGGTTCGATTCCGGCTCCGGCCTCCCTGTGTGGAGTTTGCATGTTCTCCCCGGGGCCTGTGTGGGTTTTCTCCGGGTATTTCGGTTTTCTCCCACATTCCCAAAGCATGCATGGCAGGTCAATGGGGCACTCTAAATCGTCCCGAGGTGTGAGTGTGATGGTTGTTTGTTCGCCGATGTGTGCCCTGTGATTGGCTGACGATCGGTTCAGGGTGTCCCCCGCCTACTGCCCGAAGTCAGCTGGGATAGACTCCAGCACACCCTGCGACCCTCGTGAGGATAAAGTGATTCAGATAATGAATGGATGTAGCACAAATTTGAAACAGCCTGCGCAAAGTATTTCTGACCAATCAGAAGCAGCCTTTCAGCCTTGTGGGATGCATCATAAAATCTGTGCACATATTTTCAGATAAATGTGAAACCACGTGTTTCCTATACCGCACGCCGATGGGACGGTTATTTGCAGTAGGACAGAACATTACGTAATGAGCACCCCCACTTCTCTTACATACACAAAACTCATTTGATTTACGGTCACATTAAAAACAAAACTGAAAAAGTCTCGCACAGATGACCGCTAGAGTCATAAATATAAGTTTTTGAGTTATTATGAACTGTCTTTGGATGACATGTGCAGCGATACTGCATTGGAGGTACTTGTTAGCATTAAAAAGTAATAAATGAGTTCAATAAACAAAAGAATAGAGCTGTGTGTTTTCTCACACATGCATTTTGCTTCTTTTGGTCAATATTAATACCAGTACTGTTATATTTACACTATTGCATAGTGAACAATGTAGTTGCCCTCCCTCTGACAATTCCATGATGCTGAAGTTGCTCAGCAAAGATTTCCTACATGGCTACTACTTGTTTGCCTTTTCATTAGGCTCCGAATCAAGCAGTTGAAGCGAGAGCACAGGAAATCAGTCGAATGAACAGCTGCCACCGTTGAATCAGCTTTCACCACAGCGTGCTCACTCTCCTTTTTGCTGGGATTTTTACCTCCCACTTTTTTTGGGACCCTCCTTTTTTTCCCCTCATATTTTTTTTCTTGGCAGGCAAACAGCTCGCATGAGATCTTTCAGCAGTCTGGCTCACGGAAATGTCGGTTTGGTTTATACTCTGCATAAAATGAAAAAAAAAAAAAAGCAGCGGGAGGTGGAATTTCACAAACCAATATGTTAGCATTATCCAAAGATTCTTGCCTGCAAGAACCGCGATTGTTGACTACCTTAAAAGTAATCCCTGATCATAAAAAATAAAGATCAAGTCAGGAAGAAGTCTGTAATAAAACCATCCGCTTATTGGATTACATCAACTGAGCACACACACACACACACACACACACACACACACACACACACACACACACACACACACACGCACACACACACACACAGGAGATTAAGGTCTCATGCTGTGATGTCACAGGATGAAGCTGCAAGGATGAACATTATTTTGGAAACGGCTTCCCAAACATTCCTGCTTCACTCAGTCACCGACGACGCTTCTTCGGTGGACAGGTGTGTGTAATGGAATCTGCTTTTCGAACACGAGACCTGGATTTGCTTTTTCTGCTCTGTTGAGAGCCGACGGTGACCTCAGATGAAGGCTGCTTTGACGTGTGATGTGGTTGTTTTTTTTTTTTTTTGGGGGGGGTGGATTGTCCCCTGGAGTTTGGGTGAGGCTTCTTGTGTGTTAACGCTTGCCAAACATCCTCGTTTTCATCATTCATGCGATAAAAGAAAGCTACCAAGTGCCAATTTGAGGATTTTTAGCCGTTGTCTGTGTAGGAGTGGTCGTTTAAAATATGTCAACGGCAACATTTCAATATATTTTTGGTGGAAAACATATATTGAATGCTGAGCTATTCCATACGTTTATTTATTTTGTGTTGATAAATTCTGTATCAGGTGGCCCGGTGGTTAGCACGTCGACCTCACAGTGAACAGGTACCGGGTTCAATACCAGCTTCGGCCTCCCTGTGTGGAGTTTGCATGTTTTGCCCGGGCCTGTGTGGGTTTTCTCCGGGTCCTCCGGTTTCCTCCCACATTCCAAAAACATGCATGGCAGGCTGATTGAACACTCTAAATTGTCCCTAGGTGTGAGTGTGAGTGTAGATGGTTCTTCGTCTCTGTATGCCCTGCGATTGGCTGGCACCCAGTTCAGGGTGTCCACCGCCTACTGCCCGATGACTGCTGGGATAG
>CAAKHF010010500.1:9136-19788 GCA_901007745.1 Hippocampus kuda | reverse complement strand
TATAAGTAAAAAACAAAAACATTGAATTTGGAATATTCAATATGGACAAGTTAGCGCCTTCAACATGTTATTGGATCATGACATCATTTTAGTTAGTACGTCAACAGTCCTGTTATGGGATGTTTTGGTCCACAAGGGTTAAATTCGGTGATCAAAATAATCTACTTCCGACTAAATGACAACATTTTCTTGTTTGACCTGCTCTTGGATTATGTCACGAAGGCAGAGCATCTGGACAAAAGCAATGCCACTGGCCGGCTTCAAACACCCAATCTCTCCTTGCCCTCCATCATCTCCGATAAGTAAAGCTCAGTAAATTGTATTAAAGCTGTTGCTGGGTAATTAAATTCACAACACCAGAGCGCGTGCCTTTTATTTTGTTGGGGGTTGTTGTGCAAAGTAGCACACCCGCTGTTCTGAGATTAGTTCAAAAATAGTGAACCCCTCCAAGCGCACACACATACTGTACACAGACACACACGTGCTTATTGAAAATGCTCCTGCAAAAAAAAAAAAAAAAAAAAAAAGAAAATCCTCACTAATATGGTTGCCATCAGAATAAAATACATGTACATGGAGTATTTTCCCCCTCAAAGAACTCCACCTGGAAGGGGATCTGGTGATATCATTATGACGGACAATCCACGATACTAAAAGGTGTGCAGCGCCTTGTGAAGAGAACAAGGGGAGGACTTCATAAGCCGCGAGTATCCCATCTTTTATTAATGTCACTCCCTGGGAAGTCTCAGGTTCTTCCTCTCAGAATGTCTAATGAAGATGTCGGCGGCCGAACGGGTGAGTCTATCCCTTTAATACCTGACATATTTTATGATAATGACAGGTACTCAAAGAATGATAATGATAATAGTGCACTCTCCTCCCCTCATTGATGAGTCTGCACAGCTGCGCAGCGGCAGCAGCTGGCGCCACATTGAAAGGATCCCTGCCAAAAAGTAAAGGGGATCCGCAAATTACATAAAGTCAGCAAGAGATGCTTCGTACATCATTACAGCATGTGACCGACTAGAATAATATGAGGAAGAAGCGCTTAGTCTTGAATGTCACCATTTGATCCTATTCTGTCTGCATTTACTCAATAGCATGGAGTCCTTTCACCGCGGTGACCTTTACACGAGTACACTTGAAAAAGCAGCCGTGTTCAATGACAGTCACTTGACAGCACGGCAAGAGACGTAACAGTCATGGCCAAAAACACTGCCAATCCAGTGCTTCTGTCAGATAAGGCACCACTTCTTCCAGGATTTAGGAGTTTGCCCATTGCCCTAGACCAGGGGTCCCCAACCTTTTTTGCCCCACGGACCGGTTTATGTCAGACAATATTTTCAGGGACCGGCATTTAAGGTGCAGCGGAAATAATACAACAAAATAATATGGTATGAGCTGCATGAAAACTGTGGCGTTTTCGAAATATAATAATAAACACAAGGCATGTCTAATCTGGCCGCAACACTCTGATCGCTATGTTTAATGCCTTCAAAATATGATACAACGCAAATTCAAAGTGCATGAAAATGACGACTCACCACCGCCCCGAGCTTGATTTTCTGCAACCAGACGGTCCCATCTTGGGGCAATAGGAGACAATGACACCTCAAGTGTGTGGTTTATGTCCAGTCTACTTCGTAATTTTGTTTTAGTCGCCGTTGCTGCAGCAACCCCCCACCTCACACAGGTAGGATGTCGGAAATAGCAACAGTGCTATTGTGGCGATCTCAGAGTATTCAGCCATAACTTTAATGCAGTTGTCCCGAACGTACTTTTAAGGCCGCCGTCATTTGCGATCTCCAGCAGTTTTTTTTTTACTCATTTTGCGAGCTCCGGCGTTTTGTTTTTAGCGTAATCGGTCACGTGACGGAGAAGCGTGGCTTGACGTGTGTCAAGCGTGACACAGACGGATGTAACGGAGAATCCGGTAATTTTTCAAAATAAAACATCTTTCGTATTCCGAAATAAATAAAACGGAATTAAGGCAAATTGTTTCTGTGCGGCCCGGCACCAAATGCCCTGCAGACCGGTAACAGTCTGCGGACCAGCAGTTGGGGACCCCTGCCCTAGATGAGTGTTTGTGTGTAACTCATCCAATCATATAGAACTTGCTTTGGCCACCATATTTCCTTTGTAAAATTACGTCTTTGCAGGCACCCAAGTGGGTCAAAGGCCATCCGTTGATTGATTTCCATTCATCCAACCATTTTCCGATCCGATTTATCCTCACAAGGGTCGCTGGGGGGTGCTGGAGCCTATCCCAGCTGTCTTCAGGCAGTAGGCAGGGGACACCCAGAACCGGTTGCCAGCCAATCGCAGGACACACAGAGACAAACAACCATCCACACCTCGGGACATTTTTGAGTGTTCAATCAGCCTGCCTTGCATATTTTTGGAATGTGGGAGGAAACCGGAGTACTCGGAGAAAACCCACGTAGGCCCAGGGAGAACATGCAAACTCCACACAGGAAGGCCGGAGCTGTGTCCCAAGACTTTTGTCCATATGGTGGACATTCCACAGTCGGTTGCATATATAGCAGGATCAAATATCAAATACTTCCCCCCACCCCATTGAGATGTGAGGAGTAAGAAGTTGAGAGCATCAAAGTAACAAGTGGTGCATTGTACTGTATGTGCAAACAAACCTTAAAGTGAAACCAGCTCCATCGTGTCTTCAAAAAGTTCCCCGGATAGCTGAGGGAGGCAGGTGAAAAAATAGAAGTGTATTGACCTTTGAACCCAGGAGCACCCTTGTTGACTGATGTTTCACACGGAGGTCGACTGATCCCTCGGCAGTGTTCTTCACTGTGTGTGTGTTTTCCCCAGGGGAGCGCATCCCCAGTCTCCTGCCTTTCTTTGAAGGTGCTGTGTTTTCATGAAGAGCTCGCCATCGGTTTTCTGTCCTCTCTGACTTTGTGCTCTCATGTGGACACCATATATATATTTGAAAAAAAACACCTTTCTCCTATTTGTGAGTTTCTGCAGGGTGGCAAAGAGCCAAGTGTCCTAGCGTTGATCAAGAGCTTGGTGCAGCGAAAAAGAACAACGCTGCAGGGTGTGATCCTCATGGGTTTCACCACTAAGTTGTCATCAGGTGCAAACATCCTCTAGGCACTGGAGATTTTGTATGCAACACTGGAGGACAAGGGTCAATCCAAAATAAGGATTCTTTGTGGTCCTCACATGTGTGGCAATGTTGTGTCCAGCTGAGACAACCTCGTGTGGAGGCCGATGGGTTCCACATGGTGTTCATCAAGAGGGGCACGAGCAGCAGCAACAACAACAGCAGCAGCAGCCCAACTCGAGAACGACCGCCAAGCGGTCTTGGGCGTGACTTCGGGCTACGAACAGTTCCCAGTCACCAGCTGACAACTGGGTCTGCAGGTACCCGGGTCGCTGCGGCTTTAGGAGCCGCTTTGGGACCCAGTTAGAGGTTGCTCAACATCAACAGCAACAGCATGCCTTTGGGCTCCGAACAGTTCCCAGTTAACAGCCGACAACTGGGTCTGCAGGTACCCGGGTCGCTGCGGCTTTAGGAGCTGCTTTGGGACACAGTTGGAGGTTGCTCAACAGCAACAGCAACAGCCCAACTCGGGAACGACCTCCGAGCAGTGTTGGGCTTGCCTTCGGGCTACGAAAAGTTCCCAGTGAACAGCCGACAACTGGGTCTGCAGGTACCTGGGTCTCTGCGGCTTTAGGAGCCGCTTTGGGACCCAGTTGGAGATTGCTCAACCTCAATAGCAACAGCAACAGCAACAGCAATAGCGTGCCTTCGGGCTACGAACAGTTCCCAGTGAACAGCCGACAACTGGGTCTGCAGGTACCCGGGTCGCTGCGGCTTTAGGAGGCGCTTTGGGACCCAGTTGGAGGTTACTCAACAGCAGCAGAAAATACACAGAAAGTCCGGCACCTGTGTCTCATATGACACATGCAAATCTAATTAAGATACATCACGCGGGGAAGGAGCTATGAAACGACCCTTTAATTAAGACGCAAAATATGTTTGTAAAAATCACCGGAGGGTGCGACGAAGAGTGTTTGAGAACGTCAACGGATGGAGCTGCCCTCAGGGTGCGTGGCGTTTGCGCTGGTCCAGTTTGCGTCGGAGCATGTTGTAGTTGTCTCGTGTGCCTGAGGCTTTGGGGTCCAACCGGAGAGACAACTCGTAGTGTTTCTGAGCCAGCTCCAACTTGCCCCAGCGATGATACAGCACAGCTTTAGAAAGGCGACAAATACAGGTTTACTTAGCATGGTTGAGCTTGCACTCAACAGAATGGAAGGTTGTGGCGGCAATTTGGTCGGAAATTGTACAATTCTGAAGGGAGGCACGGAGAATGCTAGTAGAGCTGAACTTCACAATGTTGGAAACTTTTGGAATCCCACCAACATTTCTGGAGGAGAATATGAGTCTAAAGCTGTGGGATTGTTAAAAATGAGCTTGAAATGTGAGCTCATTTGGGTAAATTGTGTCAAAGATGTATAAGCTTTGGCATTTAGCCAAAATGGCAGCTTCAAAGAAAAACGTTGGAGTATGATCCCTTGAAACATCCTGGTGCGGTCGGTCATGACAGACATGCCCGCTGAATTTTTATCTTTCATCTGTATTAGAATTTTTATTTTTTTCCAGGGTATGCTAAATGTAGTGTATGTTGTCTGTGAATACCGAAACTGTCAGTTGGCATGCTTTGGTGTTTCACTTTAAATTTGCCTGAACTAAACAACCTTGATGTTTGTTGTATGAAAATATAAAACACAAAGTCAAAGACAAAAAAAAAAAAAAAAGAAATTAGTACAAACAATCCCAAAATAACTCAAGATATCTGTCACCTAAATTGCCGTGGCAGCCAGCTGCATTCGGATTGATTTGGAGTGCGTTGAGGAAGAAGCCCTCTGATTCCTAACAAGAAACAAATATTTCAAAAGAAGATTCAAACAATGACAGCCCTACAACTGTTTCGCTTTGTAACCAATGAAGAGGATTTCTTTTTTTTTTTCCTGCAATGAAAATAATGCTTATTCACCTTGTACTTCTCTTGTTTTCCCAGGACGTTGGCCAACGAAAACATGATGGTGTGGTCGTTTGGGAGGAGCCTCAAAGCTTCTCGTCCAATCAGCTCCGCTTGGCCCAAATTGCCTGGGGAAAAGGCAGGAAGTTCAGTGTCGCTGCTCAGGTAAATTATCAGATGAACCACTGATATTCCGGTAGTATCATGGCTATATTTGGTTAATCGTGATTAAATGATAATCAATATATTAGAAGAACAATAGCCAAATTATACGACAATATCCATCTTGATATGGAGCTTCTATTCTATTTTATTCATTTTCTGTAATGCCATTAAAAGAAGAACCCGTGCCTTCTTCAGTTAAAGCACCTGTAATTTTTGTGCAAGGCAACACACCATTCTCACTCAGGGAAAAAAATATCTTTGAATCTTTGGCTACTCGGGATGTTGAAAGCAGAAAATAATACCCACAATAAACTGACCCAAACCCTATTAAGAACCCGTGGAACATTCTTAATTCTAAAAGGAAGCTCAATGAGGGCAGACAGCAGGAAGCAGTCTGCTTCCATATAGCAAGTGAGATAGCACCAGGAACGACGTATGAACGTTCAAAGTTGCAAAAGTGATATTAAATTTAAAAAAAAAAAAATTATTATACATCCATCCATTTCCTCACAAGGGTCGCATCCCAGCTGTCTTCGGGTAGTAGGCGGGGTATACCATGAACTGGTTGAAAAACAATCGGCGCTCACACTCAAACCTAGAGACATTTTTGAGTGTTCAATCAGCCTGCCATGCATGTTTTTGGAATGTTGGAGGAAACCGAGGCACCCGGAGAAAACCCACGCAGGCAAGGAGAACATGCAAACTCCACACAGGGAGGCCGGAGCTGGAATCGAACCTACGACCTCTGCACTGTTAGGTCGATAATTATACATATTATATTTATTTATTTTACTATTGTGCATGACAACTTCCCACACTGTAATTTTTTTGCACAAAAGAACTAAACCAAAAACAAAACTGTGTTCCATGAACATTTTGCACGAAATTAGCTGAAATTAAAGTGTTAGCTTTCTTTGGATAACAAGAAGAAACGTCAAGAAAGAGATTGTCCATGTTCTTTTCGTAAGGTTACATATATTTCCTAAAAATTGCATTCAAGTATGCCTTGTTGTTAACAAGAATAATCAAAAAAAAGTTTCACTGGGCAACTGAGATGGTGTGTTGACAGTCAGAATTTAAGATAAATAGTTTGTAATGGAAGTAATGACAGGCTAATAAAGCTGGTTCACAGACAAAGTAACTGTCAGCTTTTATTTATTTTGGGGATGAGCTTTCGCCCTGTGCACACACGGACGAGCGGTTTGTTCCCTAATTAGGGATGAACACAAGGCCCGACTGGGTTATTGATCTCTGTCACCGACCCGTCTGGTGTCTGCAACCCCCACACCACCTCCTCCCCCCCAAACACCAAAAAATAAATAAAATCGAGGAGACAGATAGACATGCAGAGAGTCCTGAGTCAGGAGACTTTTGCTGGGAAAGACATCCACAGATTAAAGAAAATATCCCCACTTTCCATTTGAAAGTAACACCCATTGTTCTGTTGCCTTTTTTTGTTTGTTTGTTGGCGAACATGGCTAAAGGGCTATGATTATTTCAGTCAGATTTGTGGACGGATGGAGGGAGGGGGACCTCTGGGGGGCACTGCTCTGGCTGTGCTCACCCACGTTTGATCAGCAAACATGTAGGGCACTGATTGGACGGCCGCAGTGTCCCCCTGGGAGACTCCGCCCCCCCACGGGAACACCTCCCCGACAAAATGGCTGCAGCGTTCGGAAATCAGAGCATTCTCCACACGGCGGGGAGGAACGCCTTGAGAAACTCACAAGACAAAAGCCTTAATACATAAATTTCAAGCATTGCTGATTCCCGCTCTTCCGCTCTAATCTTGTTGGGCTGTTTTGAATTGCTTCCTGAAGATACAAACAATGACAGTTCTTGCCCGCCGATGCCGGAACACAGAACTATGATCTCCTTAAAGAGGCAACAGAATACTCTATGTAAACACGTTCACTGGCCAATGTATTAGGTACACCCGTACAATCTAAAAACACAATTATGTCTTATTAGATTTGTTTACCATCATACTAATGTGGTTCATAAATATCATCATTGACATATATTAACGTCGTATGGCCGTTTAATCCAAAATATTGCGAGTACCGTTCTACAAACACAATTCCAACCCATATAGCCATAACATTCAATGTTAATAATTATTTGGTCACAAAAAAAGTTGATCAGTTTGAAGATAAAATATCTTGTCTTTGTAGTGTATTCAATTAAGTAGCAAAATGGTCACCACCTGAGATTCCTACAAATAGGTAGTTTTTGCTGCTTAAATCATATTCCACAAGCAATATATGACCCGGGATGCAGTGTTTAGACTAATGAAGGTGCACAGAACACTTTATTGTAAAGAAAATGTTGGGTTTGACTTCCTTTGTAATGGGCAAAAATCGAACCTGGTTGCTACCTTAATTGCTAATCAAAACAGCAGTGCCAGCCGTAAGCGCAGCGACTTTAAGACTTTTTCATCACACTCGAGGCATATAAACTGCGTGCATGCATGTGCACACAAGTGTGTATACCAATGTTGTCCAGTAGAATGACCATATTGTTCCATGCGAGGCTATGATCAGGTTTGAGCACTGTTGCGTTCCTCCATGCATTCAGAGCATCCACGTGTCTCTGCTGGTCTGCATACTGGCAGGATGAAAACAAAATATCAATACATGTATAATTTTGTTGGCTATTGTACAATGACTTTTACAGTAAAATATGCTGGAGTGGGAATGCCCAAGGAACTTCTGGAGGACCAATATGTGACTGGACTATGTGCAAGACTGTCTAAAACTTGCAGGGCTGGACATAGGAATGGATCCTATTAGTTCCAGGAACCACACCAAGACCAAAAGTGTTGCTGGAATTTCAAGTGGAAACGCGGTCTCGAACTCACCAGGCGTCCCAAGTTGTAGTAGCAGTCCGGATACTTCTTCCGAAAGTGGATGGCGTTCCAGTAGCTCCTCTCTGCTTGCTCAAACTTGCTCAGACTGTTTTGCACGATACCCAGATTCATCCAAGCGGCAGCGAAATCCGGTCTGGGAAAAATTTTGTTAGTCGAGCGCCCAGAGCAATGTTTTTGTCGCTTTGCTGACAACCCACTGTATTGAAACGGCTTTGGATAGGAGCTGTTCCGCCTCGATCAGCTCGTTCCTTTCCTTAAGGATGTTACCCAAGTTGTTCATGGCGTGCACATAGGTGGGATGAAGCCTGTATGAGATACACAGAGAGTTCTCAATTACTGATGGAAATGTGCCAAAATAGATTAAACACTAACCTGATGGCCTCTCTGTAATAGCTAATAGCAGTTGTGGTGTTGCCTTTGTCGGCCAAATTCTTCCCGACGTTGTAATGGACCTGAGAAATCAGCATGCCATTGAAGATTGAACATTGGGAAGAAAGGGTCTTTTTTTTTTTTTTTTTTACCTTGGCATTCAGGGGGCACACGGTCAGTGCGCTGGTGAAAAGGCTTTGCTCAGACCGCCACTGGTGACTGCGGAGAGCACAGCGAGCCACAAATGTGACCATCAAGACTAACATGGAGACGCACAATAGCTTCTGCGGGGGAGGAAGAAAAAAAAGAAAAGCTAAATGTGCTACATGTCATTTTGTACAGACACACGGGCAAAAATGTTGGTGCCCCTCTGTTAATGAAAGAAACACTCACAATGGTCACTGACATAACTTGAAACTCACAAAAGTTTGCAATAATCGGTGGTTATTAGCACCCAGGGTGAGTGGCTGTACTTTATTTTGTTTGGTTGAGTGGACTGTGTTCAACTTTGGAGGTTACACTACAATTGTGTTGTCCTTATGCAATATGCTCATAAATTCACTACTTGGAGGAACCAACTGGAGGTGCAATTAATGTAAGATAAATTATTGAAACCTGAGAAGGCTGTAGTAGAAATCTGAAGTATTTTGGGGACCATTTTAAACAAACAAACCAAAAAAAAGTGATTTCAAATAGACCTTTTTTCACCATACATAACGGACTGAAGAAAATGGGAGTGCACTTCCACCGGCTGGAAAAGTGTTCAATGAATCCTTTGATACATTTTCATCAGGTGTTCTCAGCAGCGAAAAATTATTAATTACTAATGCTTATTGATTAATTGTTAATTTCCCCAATGGTAGATTAAGGACTTCCTCAATTGCCATCGCAAAATTGCAGAAACACAAAATCACAATGTGGGTAATGCCTTTAACCACCCTATTGAAGACACAACGCATGATGTAATATATTCACTTTGCCCTTTTTTAAGTGTTGCTCCAACCACTGTAACAAATGAGACTATTCAAAACATCACAGAAAAATTCTATCCAAAATCTTTGAAAGTAATTCAACAGTCAAAGTGAGCCACAGAGGTGCTCACAAGCAATGGAAGAGAAAGAGCTCGGTCGGCTAGACGTTAAATGCTTTTTTTTTTTTGGGCACAACGTGCTCCCCACCTTGTACTTGACCCAGCGGTGACAGCAGTGTGCCAGGGCACAAGCCAAAACGAGGCAGTAGCCGGTCGAGGGCAGGTACAGTACGCGCTCAGCGATGACAAAGCCCACCCGGAAAAAAATGTTGCAGGCCGGCAGAAATGGGACCACCAGCAGCACCAGAGCCAGGCTTAGGGTCCTTCGTCAGGAAAGAGAAGACAAATGTGAAATGATTCTATACACAAGAGCACACAGAGAGTTCCATCAAGGACCTGAATCGCTAAAGAGAGGCCAGCTCTCAACGAGTCGAACTTGTCTAGTCAGAATTAGGAAAAGAAGGCACCGTCTTAATAATCAAGCTCACTTCGAGACGTTGAGATGGTTCAGCTCGCTTACCTTCTCTGCTGGCTGTCTGCAGAGCACAAGGCTTGGCCTACCAAGCCTATCAGGACGCACCAGAGCAGTAGCGGCCACACCACCCTCCAATCGGTGCTCGACTTAATGAGCGGCACGCAGCCCATGGACCAATCAAAACACAGCCACCAGGGACACAGCAGCAGCCAGCCATTCAGGGCGTAGTAGTAATTATAGTTGACCACCTGTCAATCATCAGAATGGGAGCGGATGAGGAGGGAAGAGTATAAATCATTTTGGGGCAGTATCATGTTTAATTCATTGTTTTATTATTTTCTTTTGAGGCTTTGCATATAATTGGAATGACAGTTTTATGCTTGCGATTGAATATGCAACAATTTTTTTTCAAGGGCCTTTTCCCATGTAGTTCTTACCAAACAATAAATGAATTTGTATGTAATTCTTCTAAGTATGTAAGTATGTCAGCTAAGGAGCCACATAATGCGACAGTTCGTTCTTTCAAGCCACCATTATTTTATTGATGCATATTTGCCAGAAAAATGCAATGGTGACACACTTTTCCGCACACTGATGAGGGGGGGGGGGCATTACGGATTTATGGCCCTGCTTGCTTTGCTAGCTTGGTAAGAGCTCTTCAAACTATAACCTACCAGGCTGCGGTGTACGCCGTGCTTAGTTGGGCATTTAATTTTCTTTTTTCTTTTTTTT
>CAAKHF010010499.1:11431-22585 GCA_901007745.1 Hippocampus kuda | reverse complement strand
ACGGGACGCTTCGTAGTCCTAAACGACCTAGTTAGCTCTCGAAGGCTAAAAACATTACGCTAACTGGAGCGCTAATGAGAGAGAAGCGCTTCAGTTAGCGTAAGGTTTTTAGCCTTCGAGAGCTAACTATGGCCATCGATGACTATGAAGCGTCCCGCGGCTGTTTTTAGCATGATAACAAGTAAAGCATTCGAGGAAACGTTCGTTTATTTGAATGTCCGTCGAGCCATAAGCAATTTACTCTGAGCAGCTAATCGGATGCTACGGATCCGCTAGCTTAAGTATGAACAAACAGACAATGAGGTCCCTCTTGGCAATGGCAGAGCAGCTATGAGTTTGTTGAGTCCAGGAAACTCGCAGCTGTGACCGAAATAAACATTGTTCACTATGTAAACCAGTGTGGTGTTTGCTGTTGCCGTTTCCGAACGAACCAGTAGAGGTCGCTGTTGGATAAAACTTCGTTGTAGTGAATGTCTTTGCGAAGCTGGAGCAGAGAAAATGATTTCGTATAACGCAACAGGGGGTTTTTCGTCGTATGGGGGGCAAGAGAATGGGAACTGTGTTAATGCATGAAGATTTTTTCACATAAGGGGGTATTTTCGCCCATGTAGGTTTCGTTCTAGAGGAGTTTCACTGTACTTAGATGCTTGTGAAGGCTCTCAGTCGTACAGGAAGGTTCCATTGAAGAAAGGGTTCCGTCAGTCGTCATCTGTACCTGTGGGTAATTAACCACAGGTACAGATGACGACTGACGGAACCCTTTCTTCAATACCTGTACTTAGAAAAAAAATAGCTTTAATGTTGATCTCTTGTCCAATTTTCATCTTTTGAAATCAAGCCCAAATGTTTTCAGTCTCAAGCAAACGTAAAGGAATGCGCCTCATTGCTCCAAATCTTTTGGAGGGGAGTGTGTACCTTGTTTACCGGTTAGGACTTTTGTAGATCTGGGGAATTTCTTCAATGTGTCAGTTCATATCCAAATGGACATTTTCACTAACGTGTTAAAGTTGCATTTTGATATGGGAACTAAATCTCGACAGAGTAAGCGGGTGGTTGCAACCAAATGAACAATTTCCAAGATTACCGTCATTCTCTTACTATTATATTAAAGGTTGATCTATTTTCACAGATTGCGTGTCTTGTATGTTGCATAGATTGAAAATATGGTCAATGTCAAGATACAATCAGGAGACTTGCAGCTTTTGATCAAGTGTATAGATGAGATCTTTTGCCTTTTCCTCTTGCTGTTAGAGTAAACATGGCTGTCCAGGCCTCCACCTGCTTCAGGGGGCTTGAGAAATGAACTTTTCCTGAAATGTCTGTGACCTTTGACCATGCCGGAGCAGGAAGGGGCTGCCAGCAGGCAAATGCCCTTCTGTGTGGCCAACTGCCATTTAACCCCATAATTGTTACAAGGCAGCTCCTGGTCGCCCAAAACTTGGTTTCCGGAAATCACTCTTAAGCAATCAAATAAACGCTCATGTGGGGAATTTGCCATGCCCGAGGCTCTCAGATTGGGCCTTTCAAACAGTGATTACAAATTCACTGGTTGGACTTGACACCGTTGAAACCATTAAACAATGAGGAATATCAATATTGATGGATTTTTTTTTTAGGTGTACAGGCTACATTTTGTTACATGTGTCACGACAGAAAGCAAATATATATATATATATATATATATACACATATATACATACACCGGTCAAAAAGCAATAACGCTTCATATTCTTATCGAATCGGCTACAACAGCCCAATCAAAATTTCTCACCTGGGATTTCTCTGGGTACTCCAGCTTCCTACCACATTCCAAAAACACGGTTCTTGGGTTTACTGGTGACTCTAAATTGTCCCTAGGTGTGAATTTGAGCGTAAGTGGTTGTTTTGTCTGCATGTGCCCTGTGATTGGCTGGAAACCAGTCCAGGGTGTACCCCGCCTCTTGCCCAAAGTCAGCTGACCCTCGTGTGGGTAAGTACTACATAAAAATGCATGAGTGGATGTTAATTGATACTATATACACATATATACATCTCTGTATACATCTGTATATTTATAGAACATCACTGCATCGGGTTATCTTATTTTACATCCACGGAAGGGCAAATTATTCAAATTAGCTCTCAGTATAATGCAGTTCACTTCTCAGTCACTGCAAAAGACCACCACAATAATATATGATTTGGTAAATGATTACCTTTCCGACCAGTGGTGCTTTCATATGGACGAATAATTAATGGGGGATTATCCATTTAAGTAGTCTACCGACAGTACTACAGAAGTATACATGTGAAAATGTGTTTCACATGTGACATTCATTCGCTTAAAAAAAAAAGTACAACACAGTGTGATAAGTTTCTTCACACTAAAATAGAACACTTGAAAACTTCACAAATGAAATATTTTTTGTGATTTTTTTTTTTTTGTGACAATTTTTTTTTTAATGAAGATTAATTTGGCAAGTGCGCTCTGTATCACTGCATTGCCGGAACCGGCAAAACACGTTGCTCTGTTAAAACCGCTGTCTCTGATCACGTCCATCAAAAGTAAACATGAATATCCTCCTAAAAGCTATTTTGTTTATATCCCTCTTGTGTTATTTCTCATTAAATTGTGCAATTTGTAATTGTAAATTGTGGCCAGGAAGCAAAAAAAGGAATTGGCATCATCTTCTTTTTGCCAAACTTTCCTACTGGTGTTGCTCTAATTTTTGATTAGTGTTGAACCACAGCAGGCCTCGGGCTGTGCTGTAGATACAATATCCACTTGAACTTTATCACGTTGCTCTCCAGCACATCAAGCTTTCTGCGTGCTTGGCTGCACTTGGTCATTTTTCCATCCGCGCACATTCGCTGTGAGCGGGGCGCCCACCTCCAGACGCGGGCTTAGCGCGTTTCCTCGGCAGAACTCTCTGATAGTCGAGCACTCTGTGATTGCTTCCCAGGATCAGAGCGGCAAGCGGCGCAAGCGGGCAGCTCAGCGCACCTCACATGCTGCGAGATCAAAGGTCATTCGTGGAAGCCTGGGATTAAGAGGGAGGTAAAATTATATTTTATATCCTCTTGCATTGTTTTTTTGATCATCGTATCTGACCCAGTTCAACCTGCAATCTCACCACACCTCAGAGATGCCTGGAAGGTGTTAGTTTAACAAGAGGGGGCTCCAGAGTGAGGTTGGCTAATGTTGTGAAACAACAGACAGATTCCACGCAACCTTGAGCAGCAAGTTTGGAGGGAGCTCGAAAGAGCCTCCGAGGTCACTCAATGTGGGAACTGTTGCAGTCTCCTGGGTCAGACGGAAATAGTGTCCCAAAATCAAAGGCGGCTCATGAGTGATACGTTCTCTGAGGTCACATCTCTTTAGTTCTGCTCGCGGAACGGATCACGTACACTAAAAGGTCTGGAACAGAAGGGGGTCAGTGATGACGGCTGCCGTATTGCCAATCTTCAGCGAAGTTATGATGCCACTTCAGCTCAACCGGTTTTTAGTCCATATTTCATGACATTTGTATTTTTCCCCAGGCAGTACTTTTTTTTTTCCCCCTGCTATTATTTTAATGCACATTGCACAGTGCGAAATTGACAAAGAACACGCTGTATTATATTAATGTCAGAATTTGCTCAAACAAATACACAGTGAAAGGGTGGCATTGATTTAATGTTGCAATTTCAAGGTTATTGTAATAAATGTCATGGTATTTTTCCATAAAAATGAAAACAGCAATCATTAAAAAAAAAATGTTTGTGTGCTCTAATTATTAACCTACAAAGATATCACCCTTTGGGTCCTATTGATCCCTTAGGGCATGCTTGTTTGTAAGGGAGTAAATATTTTCTTGTTTAATGTGTTCAGGTAGGAGAATTAGGTTGTTTAACAAATGCTGGATTGCTCAGAATTTATTTTGCACAACCACTGGACAGAAAAACAACGGTGAGACCTGATGGTTGAATAACAAAATTATTTAAATGTATTACTTAATACTCAATAATGAAACATAACAAAAGGGCAATCTGAAACGTGGTTTCACGTCATGTGGCGAAGCATTTTTAAGCAAGTTGCTCAGAATGTGTTACTGGTGACACTTTATTCATACTGTGACGAGTTTTGGTTATATTACAATTTGTAGTACTTCATTTAAAAAAATTGAATATTGTACCACATAATACCTGATAAGTATTCAACATTAACGGTTATAAAATCATAACTACCATGTTTATGTGGTTGAAATGAAATATTGTTTTACGGTCAGGTAAAGGAATGTAAGGCATGGCATGCAGTACGTTCCATAAGTATGCCTTCTTCTATTTATGTGTTTTTACATGTTTCATTCACATTTCAAATATTGAGACTTTGGAGATATTAATATATGCAATGACTCACAAAATTTACAGTGATCATTTTTTGCAAAGCTTATCCCTCAAACCCTCTGAAATGTCATAATATTAACCATGAATAAACTATCTTGTTCTCGAAATAGAAACATATGGAAACAGTATGTTGCCTTTTTTTTTTTTGACCTTATAAGAAAATGTAACACATATTCAGTGATTAGATGTACCGGGAGACATATGGCAATGAGATCATCTTGTTGTTCGGCTCGCGTGCAGGAGGGTTTTAGCTGTTCCTCAAATGTAGCATATAATAGAGCAAGTCGGGATGAAGACTGGATGACAGGACCTTGTGTGTGTCCAGGGACTGGAGACACTGCCCTCCATGTGATTCAAAATGTTCCGTCAGAGAGGGAGAGGACTATTAAGTGGTGTGCTATTTACACATCATAAGCCAGTCTATTATATTGACATCTAGACGACCCAGTCCACCACTGTTCTGCGCACGCCGCGGCCCAGCTCTCTCTGTTTGGTCTCAACACCGGCATGCTGATTGAGTGATTTTTTTTTTTTTTTTTGATATGACATTCCAGCGGCGGACTATGCGCAATATCTTTCCATCTGAAATAGTCCAAAAGCATTCATTACCCACAGAGAAATGAGACAAAAGGTCAAGAAAGCAGTATGACAGGGTGGAGCTCTGTGAAGTGGAGGTGGGCTTTACAATCCAATTGGGGATTAAGTTATCTCTTATATCTCTTACTTACAAAAAATCCACACGTCTCCATCAGAAATGTCTTGTTTAAACTGTGGAGGAGCATGAAGCAAATGTTTGACTTTATTTAAAATTCATTGTTCAGTATTATATTGCCGACTGGGGTGAGGCCTGAGATTGCAAAGGTGAGTGGACAGGCTGTATATATATATATATATATATATATTTTTTTTTATTTTGATCCAGAAATTGTTTAATTTCCATCGAGTTGTTGTCCTCTTCACCAATCTGCCATTTACCCATGGCATTGGAATATTTGACATCCTATAATGGGATTGCATCCAAAGTCATTCCTGTAACTACTGTTGACATAGGTGCCCCAAGTAAAATAAATCGATTTTGCCCATTGATGTAAATGAACTCTGTGTGAACCGTTCAAAGAATTTATGCATGTAATGGATAATTTATTCTCTTTATCTGGCTCATACTTATGACGAAAATCTCTAATACTTTCATTTCAGTGTGATTTCAATAATATGCAAACAATCATCTTCTCTTGAAACAATTAATAACAGCCACACCTCCAACATCAAATCATAAAGAACAAAAGGTTATCACAAAACTAAAAAAAAAAATGGCTTTCATAATTAGTATGTATACCTCTATAACAGAAACATTGTTATTGGCAGGCATGAGTAAATTTGCATTTATTGAGGTCAAGATGAAATTCCAAACAACACAACACACATTGCGTCACATTCACGCATGATCTGCGTCACATTAAATCATTTCTAAATAATGAGAAACACGTTTTCTTCAAATTATGCTCGGTAGTTTACAACACCTGAATTGGGTTACAATCCAGGAGAAGTCAGATGTAGATACAGGAGGCCTACAGTACATCAATATCAAGTTTAATGGAGTGTAATGAAACCATTTTTCATGTGTGTCCTTTTTAATGTGATAACTTTAACGATTAAGTCATCCACAAATGGGGTTTGCATAAAAAAGGGGAAAAAAACGCAATAAAAAATACTTTGCGGGAATGAGACATTAAATTAGCTTGAGAAATATTTGAATTGGACAAGACACAGATCGTATGGATGATAGGGATCTGTGAAAAATTTGGCAAACAATTTCCTCTCCACACCTCTCCCGTGAAACAGCGCCCAACTGAAGTTGGGGGGAGTGGGAGGGGGGTGCCCCAGTGGGAGAGCCTCTCTGTGGTTACGATACTCCATCTAGTGGCTGCTTTGGGTTAAAGGCTGGGGGTCAGGAACCCGGGGAATTGTAAAGACAGACAGACAGACAGACAGGCGGACAGGCAGATAGACAGCTAGATAGATAGATAGATAGGTAGATAGATAGACAGATAGATAGATAACCTCACTCAAAGTGTTGACACGTTTGAAGAAAATGACTGTGAAATTAAAAGAAAACAGCAACCTAATTGGGTTCGGTTTGATTATGTTTTGAAGACGTCATTAAGGAAAGCTACAATCGTGTGTGAAATTGCAATAGCATTTGTATTGAATTTGATTGAGGGGGTAGAAGAGGTTTGTGGAGGTGTTGAGACTGCGACAGCACATGGTTTTGTGTTACAGGCATACGAAGGCAGAAGAATGTGTGAAAGCAATGCCCTCTGGATCCCCTCGTTTCACAACACTATTATCCAATTGAAAACTGATCTTCACGACTCCCATTGTGTGCCTCTCTCAAAGAATAAATGCCCTAAAATTGATCTCAGGTCTCTGAAGTGGGTCTTTGGCGCACCAGTTTACAGATGGAACCATTTTATTCACTTTTGGAGGCAATTTACAAACATGCAAAACGGACTGCCCCACTCCGCAACCTGCGAGTTCCACCTGTTTCACAGTCTTGTTGGAGGGAGATTTTCTTGCCTACAGAGAGGCGGGTGAAAAAGCTGGGACGACGTCAGTGTGTTTTAACAATTGAACTCGGTTGCAGTGACCATGTCATGCAGAAAGGAGCAGCATTTGCTAATGTAGTGTGGCTCCTGCTGTCAGCAGTCCAGCACTTAAGAAACACCATTCATACTGCATCATGTGCTGCAAAGAATCTTGTGTGTTCATTCTGAATTTTACATGAATATGAGGCAAGACGTGTCCAAAACATAAATTCAAATAAAAATTTTAATTCGGAGGCTTTTGGCTAAACATGAAAGTGGAGGGCTGGAATACTGAACAAGACAGTCAATGTGTTTTTTTTTTTTTTAACACACACTCGCTTTTAGGTGTACCTCTGGGTTTTATATTGGGTCACATGTTGTTTATTTCTAAACACACTAATATTGACTCACTGTCATTTTGAGAAACTTTATCTTGTAAACAAACTACACCAAGTTTATGGCATGACAAGTTGCATTAAGCACTACCATATATCCACATTCTTTGGGTATTCTTGTTTTATTACATAACGTTTTTAACAGAAGTATAACCACAATTCCACTGATGACCTGCAAAGGTACAGTACTGCTGCTACTTCGACTATGACTACTAAAAAATGCCATCATTTGATTAGTATGGTTGACAATCCTCAGATGTTGCAACCTATTTACAGAACGGCCCTAATCAGACCATAAACACCATTTCAATTGCTCATTGAATGGGTGATGCAATCCATGATGCCAAAGCTCTCTCTTCAGTAGATTGTCTTAATGGGCCTGAAAGCACTTGTGCAAATAAACAAGCTGTAAGAGTGGAGGGGAAAAAAAAAAAAGAATCCCATCGACTGCGCATCAATCCAGCGGGGACCCACATTTCCAACTGGTGCCTTTCACTTTATTAATCCCACACATCGTCATTTCGAGGGTCCCTGAAAAGGACTTATAAATTACTTCTAATAGGCTCCAAATCAAGCAGCAATTAAAACTGCATTAACCTTAATGAAACTGAAAAATTGAGACCCCAATTTACTGGAGTTGTGTTTGCACAAGCGTAGCTTTCAATAATATATGACGCAATGGGCGATGTGGGATGAGCACCTCCTCTAATGTGAACCTCCTGCGTGTGTGTGTGTGTGTGTGTGTGTGTGTGTGTGTGTGTGTGTGTGTGTGTGTGAGCGCCTGAGTATGAGCGTTATCATTATAGGTCTTGTTAGAGGTTAACTTAGCAACATTGGGGCGTCTTTAGTACAGCCGATGAGCTCGAGCCACATCGTGCCAATCAGTGTCACAGGTGTTCATAATAGTCTGTCTAATTGCTTCATTATTGGCGTGGAGGCCTGAGTTCCCCCACCCCGTCCGCCACATCTGGATTTCGGGAAGCCCGGCACAGCAGAGAAGCCTCTCTTGCGTTTTAACATGTATGTACATGTTGCTGTGATTTCCCAAGAGCGCTGCACTTATTTGTACGCTGATTCTGACTCAAACACCTCTAATGGAAATTCCCAAAGCTGGAATTTGTGTGTGCGTGTGTGTGCATGTGCGTGTGCGTGTATGGGGCAGGGGTGGGGGGATTGGGAGTTTGTGGCAATTTGTTGACTGAGAGCTCATTTGTTTTGCTGTGAATGAAAATAGGAAAAGAAATGGAAAAGGAAAAAAAAAAACCCCAACAAAAATCAATGATTGTTCTTGCAAAGTAGAGGCAGTGGTGGCCAAAGCACATACTCCTTACATTTCTGCTAAAAAATACAATTTCTTTACTTAAATACAGTGGTGCCTTGACTTTTGAGTTTAATTCATTCTATGATCAAGCTCGGAACTCAATCTACTCATACATCAAATTCATTTTCCCCATTAAAATTATAGTGGTCCCCTGAATCTTCAAAAATCATTTCTTCAATGAGTTTTGTTTCATCTATTCACTTTTTTCCGCTTCAGGCCCATACCTTGTCTAATATAAAGATTGACATGAGTCACTGGAGTCAGATTAACTTGGCCATACAGCAACTCCTTGTTAAAAAGTTCACCTTACCAGTATGCCTTTTTCAGAATAGGCAGAGAATTTTTCCACACCAGACGCCGATGGTTTTTCGGCCCACGCAAATCACAGCACACTTGCCACACCACAAGTCATTCTTGAAGCCAACAACAATTTTTTTAAGTCCATGAATAAAAATGCTTCTCCAAAAATCTGTTGGATCACTGTCACGAATGGACCCATGCTGGATCTTGTTCGTACTTTCGTGTCACTTCTGTCCGCAATTTTTTTTTTCCATCTTACCCATCTCATCAATGGCTTTTTTATATCACGTTGTCATTCACGGCGATGGAAAAAGTAATGTCTGCTTTGACAGAGGAAGGAGTAGAAAGTACAAATATCTATTTTCTAATGGAGTAAAAAGTAAAGAAGCAAAAGTACAGATGCATCCCTGAAAGCTTTACGGCACAGTAACAACATATTCGTACTTCTTTGCTTCCCAACACCGAGTACAGGTAGGCTTGCTCCTTTGTGTTGAGTGTGCTGTGACTTGCATGGCTTTAACACCCTTGAGATTGCCCACAAGAGACTCGCTGTCCATGTCAATCAAGCCTCTCCTCAGTGAGAACAACCTGGGAGGGGATGCGGTGATTATTTATGATGAAAGCAAATTAAGTCACCAGAGATAATTCGTTTTATGTCACGCGACATGAATGAAATAACTTTTTGAGAAAAAAAAATACTGACGTGGCTGTCAGATAGGTCAGTGTATAATGGCCACAATATTTCCATGAGGCCCATAAAATTAGGTCACTGGTGTTCATAACAATTTCCAGCAAGCGCCAAAAGGTCTTCGCTCCATCGATCAGATAAGCTTTCAGGAGACCCTGTGAAACGGTGCAATCGAGGACTGAGACTCAACCTCAATTCTCCAGCCACCTCACGGCCACCCACACAGGTTATGTATCCATGCTCACATCAAGCCCGGGCCTGCGCGCGCCAATTAATTTGGAGCCATATGGATTTCAACTGTGACTTTTGGCAGCTGTTCGGCCAACCCACCGCTCAATTTGGAACACCAGGGAGTCTCGGTGTCACCTTTTGGGAATTTAGCGGATTCCTGTCCGATTTCGGTCGTCAGACTTCATCAGGAGGATTGTTTGTTTCCCCAATGGGGAAATCATGGCCCAATAGGACTGTTATTTATGCTCCAAAGTGATTGCAGTCATTCATAGGAGTCTCAAGGCCGGCTTGTAAAACCCACTCGAATTTTTCCAGTGTAGATCTATTTTCTCTCCAAATGATTCTGATCATTCTGTGCATTCTCGTATTGAGCAACAAATGAGTTTGGTGGTACAGTTCATTCCCACTCCTGTCAGAGGAATGGGCTTGTCTTGACTTGATTCTACCTGACAAGTGAGTGGGTCATCGGTCCTCGGAGACCTTGTTGAGTTTTCACGTGGAAACATAACATGCGATTCTTTGTGTCCCTCAGATGTTTACACCTCGCACAGATGACTCTTTGTGATTGCGCACCCAGCCAAATCCATTTAATGACATCATTACAAATGACATCACGGGTACGAAAATTATGTTTTTCATTTTTCTGTCCCAGCAGTTTGGGAGGATGTGAACATTAGAGCGAAGGACGCCAACCCCAATGACTACTAAGTATGTGAATCCATTTAAAGCTGGGGTGTCAAACTCATTTTTGTCACGGGCCACATTTTAGTTACCGTTTTCCATGCGTTATGACTGAAACCATATAAAGAAGTCAATAATAACGGTTTATTCAACTGTTAATGAG
The DNA here is from genome assembly GCA_901007745.1 of Hippocampus kuda. Classification (NCBI taxonomy): domain Eukaryota; kingdom Metazoa; phylum Chordata; class Actinopteri; order Syngnathiformes; family Syngnathidae; genus Hippocampus; species Hippocampus kuda. The sequence goes on along the minus strand of CAAKHF010010499.1, from coordinate 11,856 downwards.
GGGTTTGGTAACAAGAAAATGCTTACAGTATCACTCTTATTTATTACAAATGAGAATTAGAAATTTTGCTTTCGCAGACCACATAAATTAATGTGGTGGGCCAGATCTGGCCCCCGGGCCTTGAGTTTGAGACATGTGATTTAAAGGCATTGTCTGGGTGCTTAATATTTAAGTGCTGAAATATTGCACGATTTTTTGGTGCACGATTGGAGCTTGTGCACCGGACTTGGCAGCAAAACAACAGCCATGGGATGTACTTTATTTTGTCAAAGCAATTAAATGCCTACTTGATCATTTCCCTGGTAAAATGTGGTAAACAATTTAAAAGAGGACTCCATGACTAAACCTCTCCTCGGGACCGGTAAAAACGTCAGGAGGGGGCCCAAAAAAAAAAAAAAAAAAAAAAGCTCTCCGAGTACCCCCGT
>CAAKHF010010498.1:0-13894 GCA_901007745.1 Hippocampus kuda | reverse complement strand
AGCACCACCTTAATTTATCCAAAAGGGAACACTTGTTTCAGTGCAGTTTCTGCTGTTACTGGAGATATTTTAGCGGACTATCGTCACTAGTTTTACCAGCATGGATGAATTGAATACTTAATTTACCTTTCTAAAAAACTGTCGAATATCCATCCTGTCGACTCAACCTGACTTTCGGCAATGAACTGTCAGTTGTTGCGTTAGCATTTGATGTGGCGATGGTGACAGACTGTTGTTTCTGTATGCTTGTTGCAGAATAACGAGACACCGGACACCAGAGTGTTCGTTATGTGCCGCTGTATTCCAAACTGCCGGCCGCACAAACAAGCGCACGCACTTCCCCCGTGCTGCTGGGGCAAACCATTCTGAAAGAGGGGGGTTTCACTCCCCCTAACAACTGTCGCCATCGCCACATCAAATGCGAACGTAACACCTGCTGCGTTAATGAAACCTGGGAGATTTAACATTACAATAATGGCAGGTTATCGAAATATAATTGAAAATGGCCACATTACATTGAATTTAATGCAATATATTAGCAAAAGTAAAGGGAAAATAAATAAAACTTTCTTTTTTTTTAAAATAATGCAATGAAATTATTTAGGGGGGCTAAAGACATTTTTAGGGAGGCTGAAGCCTCCCTAAAATAGGCCTAATGACGCCAATGGCTCTCACTGAAATACATTTCCAAAAATTTGGTTTCATGGCTCTCTTAGTCAAAAAGGTTCCCGACCTCCGGGTTAGAGGGAGCTGATTGGTTAACACAAGAGACAGGGATGACAAGCACAGGTGAACCCAATAACTTAATGAGACAGACATTGGCTGGGACCTCCGAAGGCTGCATTTTTGGCCAGATGACATCACTTGGGGCATGACTCGACCATCCGGATCCACATTAAGCCAGTCGAAATTTGCCACGGTTTATGTGGTCCACCGACGCTACGTGAGGAGGAGCCATGGAAGGCATCGAAGGACCCAGCCTGCAAATTGTATTTCTAGAATTTGGAAACCACGTGCAGTCAAGTGGGGCCAAAAGTGATGTCATGCCGCCGAAAAATGCGGCCAAAAACGCGGCCTTCGAAAGACGCAGCCTGCGAATTTGGACACGGCCACAGACAAAGAAACACAAGTAAAACATGACATTTAATTCAAAATTAAAACCCAAAATCAACAAAGATAGATCATGACAGAACTTGCACAAAAACCTTGACCTCGACCCCATTTAAAACAAGAAAAATTATGGTACACTCAAACATTTTGGCAAAAGAATGGGAGCCGTTATTGATGCAGAGGAGGTGAGATAACTCCACATATTATAATTTTATTTTACCTATTTACATAAGCACAGGTATATTAGCATTTTTGGGAAATTCCAAGACAAGGAGTAAAGCAAGGGTCTCTACAGACCAATCAATAAAAGAGAAATTCACTGTTGAATTTTAAGATGTGAAAAAGCATCTCTAAAGACTGCACCTGAAATACTCCCCGAAATGCCCAAATGCTGATCAGCTCATTCATCATCCACCTACAGTGTGGAGACAGCTTACACATGAAAAGGAGGAGGCTCTCTTTGCTGTGTTTTGTATGTGTGAGTGTCTGCATCAACATGTGTCCTTTGCCTCGTGGTTCATTCAAGACTGCTGGGAAGATGGAAATATCCCACTTGAAGCCAAGTCTGACCACAAAGAGTTCCAGACGAAAGAAAAGGAGATGAAAAATGTGACCATGATAAGCTTTTTGTGTCTGTCTATAAATACAAAAGTTGACTGTCAGCAGTCCTATCCCTAGTTCTGTTCAGTTTTATTGCTAGCAAGCATTTTTTGCAGTGTTGCACCAGCCGCACCGCACACTTTTTGTTCGTGCTTGGGAAACGTTTGGGCCAGTAGCCATGAAATGGTTTTCGTGGCTCTTTCGTGTTAAGCGCTGTGGTTGATTTTGCACCGAACCTTATCGGGGAATGACCAAACACCCCCACGTGTCTGTTTTGCGATGCCCAAATATGTCCGAGCCAAAATGAGGAAGAGGAGGCGGGTGAGGGTGGCAAGGCAGATGCATAAGTACAATTTTCCCAAGGACTCAAACCAATGTCTGTCAGACATAACACACTTTGGGTGGTATTGATGACAGGGAGGCTACATTTGATTGATTCTTTTAAATATTGATGAATGAAGAAAAAGTGGCCAGCAGGAAAAACAATGAGTCCAGTGTTAAAGGGCAGGTGCTTCAGCACCACCTAGCCAGCTTGTGACAATGTGCGCACGTGCCTGTCTTGTTGTCTAAATGGCATCCGGCGGAGACACTAGTTTATTGTACCTTCTGGCATATAGTGGAAGAGCATTGTTCGGCACAGATATATTTGGAATTTGATGTGTTACTTTTTGGGAAATCAGAGGTGTGTCTCTTATTCAAGTAGATGACGCTCCCAATTACTAATTGAGGCACGTTTGTTCGAGCACGGGTCACTATTTGAGGATATGTGCTATGTCACCATGTAATATTTGTAGAGCTCTCCAAATAGCCACAAGCCAATTTCCTTTCTTTTCCCTTCTATTTCCTATGCTTCACTTTCCCTCCCTGGCTCTGGCCTTTCTCCTATGGGAATTTATGATGCTGAGGCACGGCAGGAAATTTGCCAGTAGAAAGGGCACTTTTGCAAGCTGTCCTCCGACGCGCCACCCACACAGTCCTAAATCTGAGTGTTATCCCCACCCATAAATCAATGAGGTCATTAAATCAAACAGCAGACACCCCATCTGCCCTTTTTCATCGACGTGGTTTGTCTTCATCTTTATTCAATTAGGGGGATTATTGGCCAAGATACAGCATGACACGTTGATATTCCGACTGAAATGTCAGCGTTGTGACCAGGACAGGATGATCAGAGGGATGCTGTTTACAATGACCACATACTAATAAGGGACTTCTTTGTGCTCGTTTCGGGATTCACTTGTTGGCATTGGCTTGAGAGAGCATATGAATCGAGTCACAATTCCTTCCAAACACATACAATTGAAATAGCTGCAGGAGGCTTCCACCGCTCTACGTCAACAGATCTGGTGGAAACTAGTGTGTCAAGTTGGTCAACTCCTATTTCTCAGTCCAAAATGAGCACTGACGGGAACCCTTCTTTCTGAAACAGAAAGAAAAGTACAATATTTGCTCTTTGTAATGATTAGCACAAAGAGACTAGATTCGAAATGCTATTGTCCGGTGTTTAAAGCCTTCCAAAAGTCGACTGAATAAGGGGTATCAGAAACTACACATTTATTTCTTTTTTCTTAATTTTCCCCTGAAATTGATTAGATCGTAAACATTTGTCCATGTATTGCAGCTCCGAAAAAGGAGAGCTGTGGTGTTGGTTTTTAAAACTAATATTTTAGTCATGCTTTTCACAGTCTCAACAAATACAGGTACGTCCTTCTCCGTCTCCGTGCGTTCTCTGTCGTTCGACTCGAGAGGCGTTCAAGGACCGCCTCCGAAAAACGTAAAATAACGATAACTTCAAAGATGCGAAGGAAATCGAAAATAATCCACCAGAAGAGAAAATCAAGATAGGAAATCACAAAATAAATTATATGGGGGGAGGGGGGGATGGGTGAATACACAACAAAGGAATAAATAACAAACAATTCTGCGATAGTCCAGTCCTCTTCACATGTTTTACTGAAACCACAGTAAATAAAAACGTAACTCTAGTTGTAATTGTGGCAAAAAGACTAACACTGTACAGTATTATTATTCCTATTATTGAACCTTTTCATTACCTTACTAACTAAAGCAGGTGGCTCCCTCTTTGGCTTGAATAAACAAGGAGTGGCAACTCGCTATAACTGGCTGTTGAAGACATTTCTGGGCCAAGTCAGGCCCCCCTGTAGGCAGCTTCAACCTTTTCACACGTTGCCAGAAAGCATATTGTCAAAATTGCCATGGCCTCCTGCTGAATTAGGCTTTAAACTGTTTTCTGAAGAGACACATGGCCCTTAAAACCAAATGTTTTTGTGACCATTCAGGATGAAAAAGTAGCCAATATCGGTCTTTAAACTGTAACATTCAATTGCAATGGGAAAGAATTGCTGCTGTAACATAACACAGATGGTATTTTTGCCTTCATTCACTAAAACATACAGTGAAAATGGCCAGTTACAGGTATTAAAAAAAAAAAAAAAAAAACAGAGCATCATGCCATGGGCTATTTGATCCTTTTGCTGATGGTTTACAAAAATACTTTAATTTATATACCGTCGAGTTAGGAGATAATTCTGGATCTGTTTATATATTAGGTTTCTTGTGCAGAGCGTGCCTGTTAAGTGAAATCTCGTTGCACGAACGTGTAATGACAATAAAAGCAATCCAATCCAATCCAATTATGCATTTGATAGGTTACCATGGTCACGGGAGTTCCAAATGGATTTTGATTTGGAGTGTACATGTCCATGGGGATATGCTGGGTTTTGTCATGTCATTTTACACATTGCTTATGATACCACCTGTGGAATGTGTCGTCTTTTAGAAAATCAGCAAATATGCTGTCATGGACTAGAAGAGGATTGTGCGCTATTCCAAATTTGTGGACCTTGAATTGGCTAGCTACAACGTGTGATGGGATTATTCAGTCACCGATGCAACAAATATGATTGACGTTTTTTTTCCTAATTTCTCAATTGCATCTCCTCAGGTATAAAATAAGGTACTCAGCCTGCACTTGCATTAAGTTTCATGCTTGTTATTTGTGTCTCTATTATGCCAGTTGCAAGTGTCAAAGCCTAGAGTTGAGGCAATTAAACTTAAGGCATATTATCAGATGCTTGTGTGAAAACTAACATTGGCAAACAAGTAAACAATTGAAATTGGGGAGGACTCAGAAAACATATGGGCAGGCTGTTGGTGGTGAATGCTAAATTGTAGATTTAATACTATTATTATCATCGTGATTGGTACAGCCAAGTGTTTGTAAAAGCCTTATTTCTATTCTATCTAAATGGCGCTGACACAGAATGGCATAATGCATTCGACAAAGTATTTGTTTTGTTTTGAAGGTAGTATCAAAGCTGTTACAGAGGTCAGACCACACCTGTGTGTCAGGATATTCCACAATAAATCAGATCTTCTGTTCGAGCTCTCATAGGTCCCAATTTGGGTGGGCGTGCCTGCTGCGGCTCCATTGTGTAGATTTTGTGGGGTGACCATTAATTAATTATCAGTCTTGGAGGAAAATATGTTCATCTCTATTTCCTGATCGACACATTTCCAAGTGTGAACATGGTCACCCTGTTTGTTTTCACAGGGTGGGCACTGTTATGGCAATTATGAACATAATTACTGGCTTCATATGGAGAAAAACACCGTTGATTGGATCAGCTGTCAAGTTGCAGACGTTTGGTCTACTCTGAAACAAAGAGGGCTGTTAATGCAGTCTATCTGTGAATGACAAGAAAATGGGCTCAATCCAACTAGTCCAGACAAGGCAAATACTACTTCAAGCTGAGTGGAAAAAGTCAAATGTGCAACGTCAAGTCAAAATGATTCTTAATAAAGACTGCTTGCAACAGAAATGTAATTGCATCTGTTGGGGGTACAACTCCCAGTTCCGATCTCATACGGTCCGCTCATCGATAACTTCAACATCACAACACTGCAAGACAATTATGCAAATGTGGATATAAAAAATGTTAAACGTCCATGACGCATAATCAATACAGTATTTAAAAGAAGTAACAGCTAAAGGGGAAAGTCTCAAGAAAATCTGATAATGATCTAAATATATATATATATATATATATATATATATATATATTGTGTGGTTCGTAATGTTTGCTTCCGCTTTGTTACTGTGATTTCAGAATATTTGTTGCTTTTGTGTGTGTGTGTGTGTGTGTGGTGGTGGTTGCACCATTCCTTTGTTTGCAGCGTTTGGCCGTTTGCAACATTTCTTAATTACAGTTTTTGCTTTGTCCTTGTTTTGTGTGTGTGTGTGTTTTTTTTTAACGTTTGTATGTGTACGTTTGTCTTTTTTGGTTGCATATTTTTCTGTTTGCTTGGGCGGCACGGTGAGTGACAGGTTAGCACATCTGCCTCACAGTGCTGTGAGGGGTCGATTCCAGCTGCGGCCTTCCTGTGTGGAGTATGTATGTTGTGCCTGGGTGGGTTTTCCGGTTTCCGTCCACATTCCGAAAACATGCATGGCAGGTTAATGGAACACTCGGAATTGTTGAGTGTGAGCGCGAATGGTTGTTCGTGTGCCCTGCGATTGGCTGGCAACCAGCTCAGGTTGTCCCCCGCCTACTCCCAGCTGGTATAGGCTCCACTACGCCCGCAATTACAAAAGCGGATTAGAAAATGGATGAATGGTTGGATGAATTTTTCTGATTGTTTGTTTGCAGCACTCCTATGTTTGCGGTGCGTTTGCCCCTGTCAGCCACCGTACATGTAGTATTGGTGGATTCACAGTGGGATAAATCGTGGTCATATCCCGGTGCTTTCTTAATCTACACTTTAATCGGAAAACAAAATCAATTAGTTCAGTAAAATATATACTTTTTACACCAGTCACCAGCACAAAATGTAGCATTCATTACCAATGGTTCATGCACTCAGTTTAGCAAAACAAAATGATAATCAAGTTTTACAAGTTCAGAGAGATGATTTCTTTCTTGCTGTTCCCTTCTGCTTTGCACTGCCTTTTAACGCAGGGTAGTCTATATTGCTTGGCAAACAGATCTGAATTATCGACAGTGACAGTTTCATTGTCTTCAGCAGGCGGAGGAGGGCAGGCAGACATCATTGCGGTCTCCTATTTGCATAATAGCATCATTAATTGGGAATCCCTTGTCCTCTTTGAAAGAGATTGGTGGCTGGTCCTAGTTAAGAGAAAGGCTCCACATGCCGAGGTTTGTAATGAGTGCCTGGTTCCTCATTAGTGCAAGATCCCTGCAGGGCTTCTCCTCTGAATACAAGGGGGGTCCGATGCCTGTGAATGACAAATCTATGGTGTTTGGTGGAGTGGAGCCATTCAGGTGAAACTTATTACACTTTTCTTCCCACACTCAGCTGCATTATTCGGCTTTAGTGCACCCCCCCCACACACACAGGGGTACTCCAAGGTCGATTGTATCTGAGCGAGGAAAGCAGTTACCAAACTGGTGTTTGAAGAACCATCCCCAAACTGCTCTCTTCTCCGATAATGAGGAGCCTCTCACAGAAATCTTGCCAGGTGCGGCTCTGGAACAAGAGCAGGAGAAGACGATGTGAAGTGGTTGAATGAGTACGTAATTAGGGAATGTAGGGTTGGTCTTGAATTGGTAATGGAATGACAAGTGTGAAAAGTGTCTTTTTTTTCCCACCACGGCAAAAGAAAGCAATTGAGTAGGCAGTGTACTTTTCAACAGCTGTTATTTGCGAAACAGAAATGGAATTTGTAGAATTCCACCTGTTACAACTTGATTTGCATCTGATTCAAATTCAAAGCACAAAAAGGAGCTGGATAAAAATCCTATCCTTGCTATGTAATTGAAGGGAATTCTGTATCTACATTCACTGTATGTTTCAGCCTAACTAGAAAAAAACAGTCAGATAGGCAGGTTGTGTGGTGTAGTTTTTGGCAAAAGTGGAGGCATTTTTGTATTTAGGATTTATCTCTCAACCTTGGGTGCTTTTGGATTAAATTAGAGTCTGTTTGATTGCTTAATTCATGACGAGTTTGCACTGAAGTCCACAATTTGGCGTATTCGCCAACCTACACTGTTGGTGTATGGTTATAACAGACTGAGAAAGTATGCCAAAACCTTCCCTAAACAGATGAAAGTGTGAGATAATTTCCCTTTTCTCTCTTGGATAAATGTAATTGCGAATAATGAGTAATGAAGAGATCATAAAATTTTTATAATTAAAGGTCAGAAGAAGGCATGGTAATTGAACATTTGTGGTAAATACCTTCCCCACTGGTCGCTGGAACCTTGTTTCTGAATACACAACAGAGGCTACTAAACAGCTCAGAAAAGAAAGATAAGCAGTTTGAAAACTGTCAATAATGAAGCAGCTTTATCAATTTCCTCTAATTCCCCTGGAATTAACCTGCTGTTTCACAACAGCAAAAACAATTTACCGATCCCTTGGCACACTATGTATTCGCAAATATCAAGGTTGTGACACATGGCTACAACACCCCATGTGGCCATTTAAAAAAAACAAACAAACAAAATAGCCTTATGAGGCACACAATTTACAAAGTAAAATTATTCACTTTGCTTGGCTCGGAGTTTGTCACACAGTCTTCTGTGAAGTCTCAAATGCCGACATTCAAAACAAGCGATGCCCGCATGGAAAAGAAAATAGAGTACGCTAAAAGCTTTGGGTGCTTGTTTTGGATTCTGTGATGAAAGTTAAAAAAAAAAGAAAAAGTACTTTTCACCACAGTTTAAAAAGGTGTAGGTGGGGTGGGGGTTGGGGGACAATAACACCATTCAAAACCTTATAACACAATTTATCATTGTTTTTAACTCCTTGGTATCTGGTGACAAAGTATTATCGCTCTCTGGAAGGGTGTAATGCATGTAACAAACAACAAACAGATGACAGATCTAGATTTTTGCGATTGTTTACATCTACTTTCGAATGACACACGTCTGATATCATTTTACATCCGGTATATTTTCTGGTCATCCACTGTGTACTGGTTTACTTGTCTGATATCTGTCCAAGCAGTGTGGTTTTAAGTTCCCACCCAGTGGCGGTGTGAATGGTTCCATGTCCCCGATATGCGCACTATGATTTAAAGGGGACCAGTCCAAAGCATGGTCTCTGTTTAGCGCAATGACAGCTGGGCCCTACTCCACTTCATGGGCTTTCGCTCCATCAACAGAATATGTGGTATTTAAAAGGTTGCATTGACAGATATATTTACTGACCACGTCAAACAACATAACATGACTGGCACAGAAACACAATTGTTACGTATGCATACTTATTTTGCAGCAGAGATTATTTTTTTCTCCGTCAAATTCAAATTAAATGTGTGAAATTTCTCTGCACATTTGTCCAATCTTGAAGTTTGGTTGCGAAACTAAAAACCAAATATTCCCAATAAAAAACTAATAATAATACAAAAACAAAAATCTCGTAATATTTTCCTGCTTACAAGGTTATAGCATACATGCAAACTGGGCTATTTGTGAGTAAAACAACAAAAGTGGGTCTTTTGATTCATGTAGTCTTGTAAATCTAGTTTTCTAGGACGAAAACGCCAGCCTCAGCGTATTCAAGAAATTTCATGTATTTCCATACATGCACCACACACGGAGGTTTAATGTGCTGTGAAATAATATTAGCACACCACGGGCGGGCTTGTCATTCCGCTGTATTTATGTAACTGAGAAAACTTGGTGCAAACGTTCTCCAGCTCATCCATTTTACATTTGAAGCATCGGTACCACTGACATGTTTATGTTAGTTTGTCCATTAGCTCAAGAATTATGAGCTGGCCAGACATTCATCTAAACCAGCGGTGTCAAACTCATTTTTGTCACGGGCCATATTGTAGTTATCGTTTCCCTTGGAGGGCCGTTATGAATTTCTGGAAACCATATAAATGTTTAATCACCTCCACATATTACATACACAGCGCACAACAAATTGATGGATAACCAGTTTTAAAATCAGAAGTCAAGAATAATGACTGTTATTGTGGCTTATATAAGCCAATTAGAAATTTTGGTTCAGACTTTAGCAAGCATCATGGAACTTGATATGCTCGATTTGCTATCGCGGGACACATAAAATGATGTGGCGGGCCAGATCTGGCCCCTGGGCCTTGACTTTGACACCTGTGATCTAAACGTTTCTGTTGTAGTAGTTTCGCACTGCTATACACCACACCGATCACTGGCGAAATATGGATGCATCTTACAAAGATGAATCTTGACGACAGATCACATTAACCCTTGTGCGTTGATTTTTTTTAACGACACATCGGACAAAGGCACCATAATGGAATGGTGGCTTTAAAGTGTTATATCAAAGTCATTTCTGGATCCTTTTTTTTCTTGCGACCACTCAAAATGTTCAGTGGCGTCAGACCTATCCATACATATATAGTTTCTATTTACTTATTGAGGTTGGTGCCCTCTATGGACATCAAAGCAATAAAAAGCAGTATTGTGCTATGGGTATAAGTAACTATCATCTGCATATAAGTAAAAAACAAAAACATTGAATTTGGAATATTCAATATGGACAAGTTAGCGCCTTCAACATGTTAATAGATCATGACATCATTTTTGTTTGTACGGCAACAGTCCTGTTATGGGATGATTTGGTCCACAAGGGTTAACTTCAACTATTGTTCATGGTATGATAAAAACGATCTTTGGCAAAGAAGATCCATTCCACTCGTTGAATGCATAACAAATGAAGCATCCTGCCCACCGGGAGCCTTTTCAGCTCAGATAAGCTGCATTTATTTCCTCAATAACTATCCCTGTTATTGGTGCGAAGCCATGGACATCTGTTGAACCTGATTATTATAGCAGACCCTTTTTCATGTGTCCTCAGTTCGTTCCGCTCATGCGGACCTTTCGGGATTGTTTATCAAAAAAGTGCACGTGCTGTGAAAGAGGCTATTCATAGGGAGGATGCTCGTGATCGGACGCAGATGGTAACGTGCCATATTCTTGATGATGTCAGGTAGCATAATGCAGGCAGGTGCTGAATAAGGAGTACGCTGATAGATGACAAACGCCTACCGAGCTTTCTTTTGGGCCACATCGGCTATAGTTAGAACCATCTGGAAAATATGTTTTATGTAAGCACAGCATTTTCAAACCACCGCAGTAGTTGTTGACTCCCAAATATTCTCAAGAGGTTAGTGTCCTTGTTTATCTCTGACCCCAAATGACTTTAAAACAAGGTTCTTAATCTGGCTCTCACTCCACCAACGGTATTGAAACCACATTCTCTATATTTACAGTCTTCACTTGAGCTCAGTCTGGTTTTACAACCGCCAACATGTTAAGATGCATCAGGACTACATAAACAAATGCTAAACTCACATCTCCCATGCATAAACAACTTCAAAATAATTCAACACGGGGCCATAAAGTGATCTATGAAGGCCAAGCAAGACCAATAGGGATTAGGCGAGGTAATTATTTGGTGATGATGTATAATCACGTAGGATGAAGTGGATATACCAGCAGCAACTCAATATTTTGTTAACATAAACAAAGCTGTTGAAGTCTTAAACTTAAGCAAATTAGAAAAATGTATCTTGGCTTGTATCCATCAATGTGGTATGCTCACATGAGCTAAACAAGGTGGCGACGCACACTGTCGAATGTCTGTGTTTACACCCCATTGATGGGAACAAGTAGACGCCAACAAACAGCACCACTCCTTTTCACATTGACTTTTTTTTATGTCTTGTGTGGAGCTTGGTGTCACGTTGCCTCCACAGCAAATATCACCTTTAATGGTTGAAATATCCTGACTGAACAACTGGTAGCATTGGAATCTATAGACTGGGGTATGGGCTAAATGTCACTCCACTGCAGGCTAGGGAAAGTATCATCAATTGGGAAAATAGATATTATAGCAATACAAAACTGTATATCCCAGCAATTAATTTAGCAACGATGAATGTGACATTATTCGATGCTGCATGTTGACAACAAATAAGACAAATTGTCTGAGGATCAATTCCATCTTGCAATCGAGTATAAAAAGGTCAAGTTATGCGTTTCTGTAGATGATCAGGTAATAGTCACACAAAATGAAAAGTCTACGTCAGCAGATTTCTGCGTGATCAATAAGCTGTCTGTTACACTATGATGTGACTCACATTTCTCTTCAGGTCTGGCATCGGACCGAATAGACTCAAAGAGGCCACATGAGAATCTGGAACACCAACATGTTAACCCCAAATTTAAGTTTGCATTTACAAAAAGCATATTGTCATGTTTCAATCGATTCCTACGAGCATAGATATGGCATGTATTGCCTTTCAGTGGAAGTCAGCTGGTACAGGCTCAAGCTCACCTTGGAGCAAATAGATGTCTGAATGGATTGATGCTGCACTGCACTCTTTACTGAGAACCGTTTCAAACATTTTGACCTATTTTGAGCTGAATCAGAAAACCAAAGTATTGGAAAAAGATATACAAACTTATAACGACCTAATATTGTAAATAAGTAGGCACATTTTATTTATATCACACAAAGAGCCCCAAAGTGCTTCACTTGGTTCAATACCGAATCAAAAACATTATACAGTTAATACACAACAGTTGAGAACGACTGTGATACAAAATGGAATGTTTCTTTTTTTTTTTTTCCCTTGTTACCTCAAGTTTTGCATATCTGCTGTCATGGCCAGGCAAATCCCACTTGCGGTACATTAGCACTTAGTGCTAATCACTAAGTCAGTCCAATATGGCCCACAGATGTTCATTTGAAGGGTCATTTCTGTTGATGTATTAAGTTCAAGGTGATGACCCAACAGTTATTTATGATCTTCTGGGAATTCTTGGAAACCGGCGAGCATTTAATAGCCTGGAAAATTTGTCGGTATTCACAGACAACTGGACATGCTTGTCTGGCCAAAGGTCTTGCAACCAGTGCCCACACTACTGGGTTTGTTTTATGCAAGTGAGCAGTGAATTGTAGATATATATATATATATATACATACACACACACACACACACACACACACACACACACACACACACACACACACACACACACACACACACAGTGATCCTGCGCTCTAATGCGGTTCACCTGCCGCGGCTTCACTGTTTCACGGATTTTTTAGTGCAGTTTTTAAAATGCTTTTAACCCTTTAAATCAGAACGTGTTAGCAGCGCCGCGTGTCGACAGTACAGTATTTCCAAAAACTATTATAGTTATTTGTTGAAAACGTTTGTTTTTTTTTTTTTGTGCTTAGGCCTGAAAACAGGTTTTGGTCTTTTGTTGTATACATAGTTCAGTATTGGATAATAACTCAACTCAACTGTATTTATAGAGCACTTTCAAACAGCCATCGCTGCATACAAAGTGAGGTACATGGAGCAATTAACATATATAACAAAGAGTAAAGCAAATGGGTAACAAAGACGTTAGAAAGCACCAAACAGCAAAACCAAGAACAAATCTAAGTCATGCTGAGTCAAATGCCAAAGAATACAAGTGAGTTTTAAGGCAGGTTTTAAAGATGGGCAGTGAGGAGGCTTGCCGAATGTTAACTGTAAAAAATAAAGCTCAGTACTTCACAGATTTCACCGATCACTGATTCTTTTTGGAACGTAACCCCCGCGACAAACGAGGGATTGCTGTATTTAGTAATTGTCTATATAGGGCTACTCCCGAGACACTCTGGAGGAGGTGGGCAACAGGAGGGTGCTAGCTAAGCTAAAAGCTATGATGGACAGTCCCTCCCACCCCCTCCAGCCCGCCCTGACAGCACTTGGTAGCTCCTTCAGCCAGAGACTGTTACACCCGCGCTGCAAGAAGGAGAGATACCGCCGCTCGTTCCTACCGACTGCTATCAGGCTGCTGAATAAAAAAATAAAATGATGTGAAAAGCAATTGTAAATAGCACAGCCACCTTATCTATATCTATATTTATATTGCACTTAATTGAACGGTGTACATTGAAACTGTAGCATTTATTTTGTGAATGCAAACACTTTGTTTTTCTTCTTTCTTCTTTCTACCCACAATCATGCTGCTGTAGACTGTAAATTTCCCCAATGTGGGACAAATAAAGGATATCTTATCTTATCTTATCTAATGCTGGTACATTTGTCTAGAACAGTGGTTCTTAACCTTGTTAGAGGTACCGAACCCAACCAGTTCATATGCACGTTCACCGAACCCTTCATTAGTGAAAAATAAAAATATGA
>CAAKHF010010497.1:119921-130426 GCA_901007745.1 Hippocampus kuda | reverse complement strand
TAGGCGGGGGACACCCTGAATTGGCCGCCAGCCAAACGCAGGGCACACAGAGACAAACAACCATGCACGCTCACACTCACACCTAGGGACAATTTAGAGTGTTCAATCCGCCTGCCATGCATGTTTTTGGAAACCGGAGCACCCGGAGAAAACCCACGCAGGCCCGGGGAGAACATGCAAACTCCACACAGGGAGGCCGGAGCTGGAATCGAACCCGGTACCTCTGCACTGTGAAGTCGACGTGCTAACCACTGGACTACCGGGCCGCCTTATGTGGATCAGTATAATATATATATATATTTTTTGGTTTTAGGAGATCATGGTGACACAAACTTATTGCTGAGGCCTCATAGAAGAAGCTGTCAAGATGTTAGCATGAGCAATACCAGGTTTCAACTTAAACCAAGGGTGGCCAACCCGCGGCTCATGAGCCACATGCGGCTCTTTGGCTGGCTCAATGTGGCTCCCGGGCTTTCAAATGACAAGCGTCAAAAACGCCTCGGCGGTGGCGCTGCCATTCAAACAACGGTACTAAATACACAGAATTTACTGTGTCAGCCTACCATCAAACCCGTTACTTGATTGACATACAGGGCAACCAATCAGATGACAACTGAATCATCGCGCATGCGCAAACAACGGTGCTCAGCGCTAAACGCTAAGCTAGTCAGCGAATTACCTCAGATTTTAAGGCAGGGGTGCCCAATACGTCAATCGCGATCGACCGGGAGCCAGCGGACTGGTCCCAAGTCGAGCGCGAGCATTGAGAGGAGGAAATAGGGGTGAAAAAAACTTTGTGTGTCTGTGTATTTCGAATTCATTCTCTTGGTGACGTTCAGGCTGTCGTTCATCTCGGCGTGTGTGCTTGCGTATGCGCACATGTACATGGTTGGGCGCTCGCGTGTGTCCGTGCGTGCGTATATGCTTGCACGTGCACGATCAGGTCAATCGCCGAAGGCTTCAAAAGTCGATTTTCGGTCAAATATGTAGCAAGCTGACCCAAGTAGTAAGTAACCACTGCAGCTCGTGTGTGTGCGCGCGTGTGTGCGTGTGTGTTATCCTTGGGGTTTAAAATAAAAATAAAATAAAAATGCATGCCTTGCAAGAGCTCGGGTCTTAGGAGGTTAAATAATTCCAAACACAGAGCGGGTCTTCTTGCTTTGTGGACAACAGGTATACTCTGACTCCATTGATTTCTCACCAGCTTTTATTGTGCTCCGTTGATGTCTAATACGCCTTGGATCCTGAAATGGTCTGAATTATTCAGCAAGAGCATTTTGTTTTAATGTCAAGGTTGTGGAGTAACTTGAGATTGGTGATATTTGATGATCTGCTGCAGGAGTAAAATGTCTATTCCCAAGGTAGCAGTGTGACTATTTTTCCCAGTAACTGTCAATCTGATTTTCATTGGCTCATGTCGAGCATTTGGTATCAGGTTGAGGGAGGGCTCTGACAGTGTTGGGTTTTTTTTTTACCACTCTGCCTCATTCCAGTATTGTCTCATCTGTTATGTCTTTCAAGTCCGTGGAAGACATGTGGTGGTCTAAGAGCTTACCACTTTCTATATGTTAGTCAGTTTGTTAGTTGGTTCGTTAGTTGCCCTTGTGCTGGCAATGCATCAAGTGGGCCAGTGACAGTAAATGTAGATAACGGTTGCAAGGCAAAATGTTGAGTGTGGCAGTCGATACCCATGATGGTAGCGCTCAGGTGACGGACATGTTTAGGATTGCTTGGTCTTGGTAGAGGTGTGCTGTCCATGTGGTGCTGAGGGTTGTAGCTATCATGAATCTTAATAGACTGCCAGCTCTTTGTGGGCCAACACCTTACTAAAACAAGGTTGGTTTTTCCTTTAATCCGTCATCCATATATCGGCAAAGAAAAGATCTGGAGAAATGGGAGGGGATGGGAAGAGAGGACAAAAGTGTTTTGGTTAGGATTCTGAGCAGGCAGTGGAGCGAGGCTATCATTACCATACATCAGGACAATAAATGAGGCTTTCAGCAGACCGTAATAAGAGTTTGATAAATCATCCGGGCCAGAATTAACTAGACGTCAAAACAATGTGAGGACTCTGACGGATGGCAGAGGAGGGGCCAATAGCGCAGATTAGTGTGGCTGGAAATGATGGCGCTCTTAAAGAGGGGTGGGGTGTTTGCTGCAAAAGCATGAAGAGGAAGAATAAAGGTAAGAAGCACAAGGACAGAGGCTAGTGGACTATTAAACACGGGGATGCTCTCAAACATTCGTGTTGAAGAGTACCGTAGCACGACATAAAAAGATCTATCTGTGGGCATTTTTTAACACGTCACTATCCAGCTAGTGCTGATGACATTTCGAATCTGCTTGAACACAAACTGTTTTAAGCTAGTCATCATTTACCAAACACAGCTCTTCTTTTAGTATCGGGAAGCATGGTGTGCGCGGGTGTCTCGCTCTCAGCAGCCAACAACTAATCCTGTTGTAAATCATGTTGAGCGGTTAGTACAGTTCTGCAAGTGTCACCATTCTCTGCCTCCCCTCCTCGCCCCCTAGAGGGTGGCTTTAATTGCCAGGCTGTGACCTTTGCCGAGCGCCAGTGACAAGGCCTGTCTGTGGTGGTGGGAGGTGGTTGCAGCACGATTATCTATGACAGCAGATCTAGGCAATCGGACATGGAAAAGGGGGAGCTTGAGGGAGAGAAACCGAGGAGAGCAGAGGCCCATTACGGGCTAATTGGAGCCGCTCATCCTCGGAGCAGTGAGCTCGAGAGCAGTTGCATCATTCGCATGCATTGTGAGCAGTGCTGGTCTTCATCTGCGAGAGGAGGCCAAAGGGGGAGTCAAAACTACTCTGGTCAGCATAAAAGTGTGTCTGTGCGTGTGTGTGTGTGTGTGTGTGTGTGTGTGTGTGTGTGTGTGTGTGTGTGTGTGTGTGTGTACATGTACACTTGGAGAGATACATTATTTTGATCTTGTACATTTCATGTTTATTCATTGTCGTGTTTTACCCTCCCATTATCCTTGGGGTCAATTTGACCCCATTCAATGTTTATCATTCAAAAAATAAGAGTTTTCTTTTTTTTGCTCCATGTTTCATGACGTTTCCTTATTTAATGGGTGCAACAGATTAAGCATAAAATGATCATTGTGCTATTTTTACAATGTCCTGAACACATATTGCACGCATTGATTTTTGTTCAATTCAATCCAATTTCACATTTCGAGAGTCCGATTCTGTTGAGGACCCTTCCGGAACCATAACAGAATAATCTAAAAATTGACTCTGTGGACTCGGATAGGCTCAAGCGAGTGCAAGCCAGCCAAGGACAACTGGTGGGGCAGCAGTACTTTCCGCTCGTTGAGCTCCAGTTCAAGAAGGTGTGTACTCGTGTTGAGCAGTTAAGCCCCACGAGTTATGCCACCTTCAGATTCATCCACATCTACTAGCGGGGTATACCCACCCACGGTGTTTGGTCTTGAACCATCCCTATTTCACCCACCTTCTTTGGTGGGGAACCTGGTTTGTGAGACCAGTTTATTCATCATTGTGTTCTAATTTATCCGGAGTCGTTTACTTACGTACATAATAGCGTTCATGATTCGTCTATTGACCGTCCAGGCTATAATTACAGTATTTACAGTAATTATAACCTCACTACTGGTTCCATCATATACCTTAGGGCGGGGGTTGGCAAAACGCGGCTCCAGAGCCGCATGCGGCTCTTTAGCGACATCTGGTGACTCCCTGGAGCTTTATAAAAAATGTTTGAAAATGGAAAAAGATTTTGATAGTAGGCTAATATACAGTGGCTCAAATAGATATAGATACATGTTGCAGCTCCGAAAAAGGATTGATTTTATTTATGCTTTTAACAGTCTCGACAAACACAGACACGTCTGCGTCCGACTCCGTGCCTTGTCTCTTCTCGTTCGACCCAAAAGGCGTTCAAAGACAGCCTCCGAAAGACGGAAATTAATGATCACTTCACTGACACTAAGAAAAGCAAAAATAATGCACCAAAACAAAAAAATCAAGCGAGGAAATCACAAAATAAATTCTATGGGGGTGTTTGTGAACACACAACAAAGGAATGAATAACATAAACAATTCTGAGACAGTCCAGTCTCCTACATACATAGAGCATGTGTTTCCTTCATTGTAAGTTTTATAGAAGGCTTTTATTTTTTTGCGGCTCCAGACATATTTGTTTTTTTTTGGGGGGGGGGGGGGGTCATATGTGGCTCTTTCAACATTTTGGGTTGCCGACCCCCTCCTTAGGGAATAGAACTAGTCCATCATAAACCAAGGAACTTCTGTGTAATTGGAAAAGCTACTTCTATAGGAATGGGTGTGTCAAAATTAATCACGGGTTAAAGTACCTTTTATATATTTTTACATTTTATATATATTTTTTAATCACCGATTACCTGACGGACATTATTGTGAAATCTACTAGGAGAAATACGGCGACAACGCAGCAGACACGTCAACGACCATGTATAAATTGCTCTCTAAAAATGCACTGCATAGCACTGTAGCTAATATGCACAATGTTTGAAGAGGAAAAGCTACAGTGGACTGTGAAGCACCAACACTACTTTCCTGATTCAAGATGGGAACGCACTTGGTTGGCTGCAGCAGTTAGCACTGAGTTAGGTTGCTTCAGGTCTCCATGGAGTCTGCATGGTGTATCCGAAACTTCGTTCTCGTGCTTGGCCCAATAATGCCGCAGCATCGAGGTGGTGCTTTTGTTAATATAGGACGGTTAAAAAATAATTGTAATGTGAATGGTAAACTAAGCGTTACCTTTAAATTAATTTGAATGAGAATGGTACGAGACAATCTGAGAGGAAAAGGGTGAAACAAGAGGATGAAATACAGGTAAATACCTTGTTCTCTGAAAGCAGATCAAGATGGTCCCACACAGCAGACAACTTTCATTTCCCCTGGAGATGCTCCATAACACACAAAGACGTCCACAAGGAACCATGAGCTTTAGATCGTTCCAGCAGGTACATCGCGTTAACAGACAGACTTTCTGATGAACATAGTTTGCCGCATTTTTGTTGAGTCGACGCAGTTCATGCATCGGTCATGTGATTGTCTTAAAGCGGTCCACGCACCGGCGCAGGGATTGCTCTGTGAGCTCAGCGCGTTCGTCAGCACATCGGTGTTGCGGGATCCATCAATACTGGGGACCAGTTGTAATTTTCACTGAACAAAATGGGCAGGAGTTCACAAGTTGCTTCATGTTCTAATTCACTTACTTTTAATTTGAAAAGAAAAAAAAATTACGATACAAAATGCATGACATATTTTTAACTTTATGAATCATGATAAAATTATTCATTCATTCATTCATCTTCCGAACCGCATTATCCTCACTAGGGTCGCGGGGGATTATTAAAATTACTGTGTCAAAAAAAACGAAATGATAGAATTTAATTTGTATGCGGAAAACATATTCGTCCCCTTCACACTCTAATACAAAAAATGACAGTGTTGTATCAGGTTGGATAAACCAAGGTCTGCGTTAAGTGATGGGGAGCCAATGCACTGGGGAGAGATTGGCTACTAAAACAAGAGCAAGGCCGTCCGTCATGGTGCACGGTGGAAAACAAGGCACTGATCTAGAGTTACTATGTAAGTAACCCCAATAAGAAGGGATACATGCAGCGAACATGGAAGGCATTCTTAGGGCCCCCCGCCCGACATCCACATTGAGCAAGAAACAACTACGCACTCACTGTTGTTACATCAGCAATAGCTCGTTAAAGGGTTGAATGTGACTGGTAGCAAACACAAGTTTTCTAGTATTTTGTAAATGAATATATGATGTCACTAATGCGACATCAACCCACAGGAGAACGTCTCAAATTATGTATTCATCTATCAGTGAAGTGGGTTCAGAGTGAGTTTACGAACTGAACAATGTACGTGAAAAGATTCCTAAAGGCAACCTCACACCACTTCCCTGGCTGTGTTATCTGGATATTATATTTTATGATACGAGTATGTGATGTCATGAGAGACAAACAGCAGCGTAATGACAACCATCTGGCGAAGCAGTGGGAATGAGATGCTTTAATTAATGAAAGACACTCCATTAGCTCTGATGAGTGACTTATCAGCTCTGGCTCATTATGCAAATGGTATTAAGCTATCTGAGCCGCCTGAGTCATTAATAACAGAGACGTTTAGCCTTTTTTTGTTCTTTGTCAGAGACTAAACGTTTCCCCAAAAACGGTCCCCATAATGTTGAAAACGATAAAGTTTCCAGGAGGATCCACATACACTACTCCCAAAAAGTTAGGGATATTTGGCTTTCAGGTGAAATGTCAAGATGAGCCAAAAATGCATTAAAACCTTTGCAATTGACTTGTGTTCAGCTCAGGTTGTGTTACTCATCTGAAGCCATATCTGAAGCCATACCCTGCTCACTCAAATTTTGAACAGGATTAGTGGGGGAAAATAAATCAATGAATAGTGCTGCCCTCTCACATAAGCTCAGGAATCTAAGTGGAGTCAGCTGTAAGACATACCGTATTTTCTGCATTATCAGGCGCTTCGGCGTATAAGGCACACTTTCAATGAATGGCCTGTTTTTATATATAGGGTGCAACACAGAATAGAAGCTACAATAGTGGCTTCGATTGTGTTATGCATCCACTAGATAGAGCTATGCTAAAGGCATTACATTACGATACAATACAGCGTTATTTATGTAGCGCTTTCAGAAACGCCACAGCTGTAACAAAGCGCTTTACCGAAGATTTAAAATACTGCATCCAAGAAATTAGAATATTGAGCCATAGATAAGGCGCATCAGATTTTGAATGCTTTTAGCTGCGTCTTATAGTGCGGAAAATATGGTACACAAAATTAGAAAGTGCATTATAAGTGCTTAATAATATGCAGTGACATATGATGCAATAGCCAATGTCCAAAGTCCAATGCCTCAAAAGTTATACAATTTAAAATTGAACCTTCTGGGAGGGAAAAGTCAAACAAAATTGTCATAATTTGTGACATCACCTGAGATGTCAAATATATCTACTCTGGGGAGAAAATTGTTTCAAAAGTACTCACACAAATACTCGGGGTTGTCATGTGTCTTTTTAGGATCGACAAATGTAGCTACGATATTCACATTTTTCAGATCCACAAACATCCATGCTTTTCAAGTTTCTCAGATCCACAAATATTTGTGCAATTTTACACGTGCATTTGTTAAAGTTGTGTGAGCATTTATTACGACTTATTATTTGTGAATAGTCAATTCTGCATATAGTGTACTATACTGTAGTAGTATTTAAGGTACAGGTATAGTATAAATATATGAAGCAGGATAAATACAGTATATGACTGTATGACTATGCTTGTTAATGTTGGGCTATAAAAAGGCTCATTTAGGGTTTGTTAAAAAAACAACCATATAATTAAAGGAGGTTTTCTCTGTGTGCTTTTGTTGTACAAACCCATGAACATGTGGCAGCCATAAAATTCTAATGTAATGATTATTTGCTAAAAATAATCACGTGTATCAGTTTGAACATTAAAAGATTTGTCGTTATAGTGTGTTCAATTAAATATGGGTTGAACATAATTTGCAAATCATTGTACAGTGTATTCCATTTTTATTTATGTTTAACACAATGTCCAAACTTCATTGGAATTGGGGTTATGATATACTGTACATATATCATTGTCAGCACATATGGGCCAGTAAAATTACCTAATGTTGGCCTTTGCTGGCAACAGCAAATAACACATGCACACTCAGACTTACCCAAAAGACTTTAGAATACACGTCATACTTAACTGTATGTGTGGATTCAGTGTAAAATACACTACACTCTTCAACATGTAATAAAATTCAGCTATGGAACGTTGTCCCGAAAACAAAACAATTATTCTGACCAGCACACATGCTGTTTTCGCTGCTTTCTTTGCTTACAATGGTAGCAATGTGTCATGTGTCATTTTGGTCACACACTTGGTCTTCAAAATGTCAGTTGTTAAAATGAACGGTCAAAGTGTCACTGCAAATAATTAGTTTTCAGTAAAAAGTCCGTCTTTCAGGCCATCTTTTTTTTTTTGTATTCAGGCGCTCCCAGAAGCAGCACACTTCAGCCACAACACCACAGCACAGACAGAGAAATTAGCAGTTAATGACAGGGTTTTGACAATCTGTGATTTTTCATTTGGAATGAAATGCAAATGGTGGATAATGTCTATCACACTCAGGGTGCGTGTGAGCGTGCCTGCCTGCGTGCGTGCATGTGTTCTCATCGGTGGGGTTGTGTGCCTCTGACCCTGTGATCATTAATCTCACTTGCTGTCAGGGTAATGGACACTGATGGACAGGATTATGTTTGCTCGCTAACACACCCTCACCCCCACACACAAACATGCACGGAGACACAAACCAACCCTTGAACCAATATCCTCACTGGTCGTCATCCCCAAAACAGTTCTCTGTATCTTTACAGTATGTCTGTGTGCAGATGATTGTGTGTGTGCTCGTCAGTCTGTGGTAAATACCTTTGCTGATCTGACCATTCCGTTTCCTATTACAGTAGTTTTAATTCAAATGTGCCACGGGCCCTTCACCTGACTTTGAAATTTGCTTTCCACAAGTCTAACCCATCTATATATTACATTCCCAGAGTCAAAGTGAGGTTAGCTACGCAACTCCTCTGACCGCACCGTTTCATCCAGCAAGCTAGCACACTTCCTCCACATTTCCAAAGCAATTACTCCATGTTGATTTAGCTGTCATTGAGGGCATGTGTTCCAATGTGATTTATAGAGCACCCGCCTGGTGCCAGTTGACTTGCGATAAATTGCACAATATTCTGAAAGGCTCATTTGCTTAGCGCTACATTAGGGGGCCGATGATTGCTACACAAAGCCATGTAAATGAGTTCTGAGAGGGGCCCCATCACTCAACATGTCATGTAGCCAATCCCATTATTATTTATGACTGGAGCTGGGCCGTGTTTCCTCAGAGGCCAGGCCAGACTCATATGTGTGCTTTGACAGCTCCGCTCCAGCTCCACTCTGTGTGTATGAGTGTGTGTGTGTGTGTGTGTGTGTGTGTGTGTGTGTGTGTGTGTGTGTGTGTGTGTGTGTGTGTGTGTGTGTGTGTGCGTGTGTGTGTGTGCGCGCGTGTGTGTGTGTGGATTTTACAGTTTGCTGAATCTGTTTTTGTATTTTATTTTATTTGTGCTTTGTTATTCTCCGCCATCTGCAGCCAGGTTGGCATTGCAAATGAGAAGCTGTTCTCTGTGGCCTTAATTGGATTACAAAAAAAAAAATCTTAATGTTTTTTTTAAAATTTTATCTGGTATAATTTAGATACACAAAGGATATCGTCAAGAATTTTAAAACAACTCAAAATGAACTAAATAAAATAAAATACAATTTTTGCATTTCATTGCCTTAGGAAATAATGAAAAATAGGAATATAGTGTTCTAGGGTAAAACGAGCCTATTTTTTTCCCATGTAACAGGGCGTATGTTTTAAATGTAAAAAGAAGTTAACCACTGATCACAGCGAAACAATAAACACTCTTAACTTGACGAATGATAGGTTGATGCTGGCAACGTCAATCAATACAGTCGGCCTGCCCTCATGAAACACAATGCACATCTGTGCACATCTAAACAATACAATACACTTACTTCTTTATTAATCTCATCAATTCAACGATAGGGGTTTCAAAATAGAGTTTCAAGCCAGGGTTAGGGTCTCAAAATAGGGTATGTAGTCCAGGTTAGGCTTTGTCGTTCGGGTGGCAAACCATAATTTCGAGCACACTGCTGTGCCAACCCATCAAAATGGATCTGAGTTGAAATCCAGGGCGTGCGTGTATGTTGGCCTGGCGGAATCCCTAAAAATCTTCCGTCCGTCCTTCCTTCCTTTCTTTTCATCTTTGTTTCCATCCTTCCATGCATCAACCCGTCCTTTCCGTTCTTGGGTCTCTTCCTTCCATGCGTCACTCCTCCCTTCCTTCAATCCTGTCTTCTTCGTCTTTCCGCCATGACTTCCAGCATTTCTTTCTTTCCTCTCTCCTTTCATCCAAACTGCTGTAGATTTCCTCAACTCCGACCACCTTTTCTCCTTTCCTTCCATCCTCTCCATCTCTTCCTCCTTCCATACGTCACAGATTTCTCCCCTCCATCTTTCTTTTATCCTATACACTCTTTTTTTTTCTTTCATCCCATTCTAAATTCCCCCCTCCATCCTCTTTGGCTTGCATCCTTCCTCCCTCCCTCGCTCCCTTTCCACCCTTCCTTCCTTTCATACCATCCTCGACTCCTTACGATCTCACTTTCATCTTTGCCGCAATTCGATCAGTTTGAAGCGTTCGACGATTCTTGTGCCTTATAGTATTGATGCACACAAACAATATATCGAGTGTGTTTGTTTGTCTTCGTGCGGCGACACAAGTGGGCCAGATGCCGCGTGTATAATGAGCATGTGAACGCATGGGGGGGGGGGGGAAGAGGGGGGGGGGGCC
>CAAKHF010010497.1:102279-114772 GCA_901007745.1 Hippocampus kuda | reverse complement strand
AACACACACACACACACACACACACACACACACACACACACACACACACACACACACACACACACACACACACACACACACACACACACACACACACATGCACACGTATGCCAGCCAATGACCTTGTTACAAGGAGAATCAATTAAAGCCCAATATCAATCTTGCTGTATTGGACATTACAAGACATGAGCACAAAAGACATACCTTCATACAAATACAATGCGTGTGTGTGTGTGTGTATGTGTGTGTGTGTGTGTGTGTGTGTGTGTGTGTTTCAGGAGCATCCGATGAGTCCGACTCCCCGTCTCGGACTAATCAGTCGACTGCACTAATTGCAAATGCAAATATGCAAATTCATATTAATTAATTACTCCGCTAATTAGTTCTCTTGTCTGCTCAGGTAATAAATCACGGTGTGTTCAAGAAGAGGGGGGAAGAGAGCGTGAGAGACTGATCTTTTTTTTTTTTTGGTCGACGGTCTGCGTTCTCGGGTGCCAGGTCGACGGCCGTCAATCTCTGCAAAAGTGACGGCGTCGCTTTTAGGAGGTATCACACTTGGGGAGGGGTTGGCGCTTGTCGATGACGCCTTCCCGCCTGTCAGCGCTTTTAATTATCACATTATCAGCTTTTACGCCGCGGTTTACTCAATGGATGTCAGCGCCGAAGGGAGGCGGCGCGGCGGAGTGATCAACTCAGCAAAAACGGCAAGAGAAAAAAAAAAATTTGGATTTTTTTTTTTGGGGGTTTTCTTTCATTAAAAGTGACACTTGACTTGTGCAGTGGTTTGCGCATCATCTCATAGAAAACTCCGATCGGTGTTTGGAATGCGATTGAAGTGTAAGAGTCGGGATAGTTCAAATGCCTATCTTTGGAACATAACAGCAATACAGTCTGACAACCATCAAATTCCATCAACTGGATGAATAACATTGCGCAATTCACATGTTATTTTTAGTGTGCGGCTAAATTTCAACGGGCACCTCAGAAAGCTCAAGACCGTGTCGTTAGCATCGATGTCTATGCTAACTTAGCATCGACGTCAATGCTAACTTAGCATCGACGTCAATGCTAACTTAGCAAGGCAGTCGTACAGTAGCCTGCATTTCTGCTCAATCAAAGAAAGAGGGGAAAGAATGTCAACAATTCCATTTTGTGAAGTACTGGAGTCGTTTTTTTTGGCGGAGGTTGTCTTGCTACACCCTGACACCGAGCCACCCACTGGCGCCGGTGGCGGCTGCGGCGAGGGGGAGGAGCATCGAGGCTTGCGGGAATGATTAGCAGAGGGTCATGGCTTGCACTGCACCGGTGTCGTCCAGCTGTGCTGTTCTAGCCAATTAGAAGCGCCATATGCTGCGGCACTCGGGCTGGCCACACCTCCCACTCACAAACGCGCGCACACACACATTTTCTCTATGACAATGGAGGAGATGGCAGTCAGGTATTTCCGTGGGTGTTTGCAGGCTGGCGTCATGCATAATGGATGTGTTGTTGAAAATGTAGAATGTAAAGATGTTTGTCACAAGACGTGTGAGATGTTGCCGGGGGTGCACCAACCTCTTTTTCTTTTTTCTTTTTTCCCTCCCCCCAAAGCGAAAGCAATCTGTTCGCACGCACTCAATCTGTCGCTTCGCCGAGCGACAAGATAAATACTTTTTTTTTTTTTTGCTCAAACGTGTCAGCTTCTCATATTTAAGTGACTTTTTGGTAATTAGTTTTATGTACGGATTCCATAAAGTTGATGAGGAATTGCAGTGACGACAACATAAACGTGTAATAAACATGTGCAGAGCTGAGAGGAGACATACTCTGGAAAATTGGATTTTTAATAGTTTGTGTACAAAAACAGTGGCGCACTGAGATGTGAGTGGAAGTCATTCGGTGATCTCGCTTGTATCTCAAATCATCGTTTGCCTCTGAAATGAATGGAAATGCCATTAATCCAATCCAGCCCGTAAACAATAGAAATTGTTGTAACCTGTATCGTTTTGTTTTGTGTTGTGTTATATTGTTTCGGCATGTACAAAGTCTTGAAATGTGCTGAGACCCCACCTAATAAGATTTAAGTAGCTTCTATGGAATCTCTCTTTCAACATGTTGTATGGTTACTTGAGGTTGCCATATTGACGGTCGATGTAAAACTGTAATATTTGCTGTGACTAAAGCACATCAATAAGTAACATCCCCAATCACATTTTCAAGGGCCCCATGAATTACTTTAACTTTCTTTTTTATGGCAATTTTTTTTTTCTCAAGACCTGACGCAGAGATGATTGACAGGCGTTTTCTCACCTCATCGACACTCTCGGTTGTTGATGTGACGATCCCCTTCTTCTTCTCATCAAGTGTCCCTGTCTTTCTCCTCTTCCTCTTTTTCGGCGACTAAATGTAACATCGAGTGAGCTTCTAATGGGAGGCCACTAATGAAGTCATGTCACACAACCTTGCAACCTGTGCAACTTGCCACCGGCCGCATGGGAAACAGCTTTGGCGCAACACTGCTTACAGTCGTTGTTCCATTTGACGCTCAACCGATTTATTGACTGTCATGAACATTTTTGTATTCATCCATTTTTTCGAAAAAAAAAAAAAAAAAAGAACTGACTGCAACATAAATGTGAGGAAATATTAATGTGTAGATGACCTCCGTTTTTTTCCCTTTGAAATCAATCATCAATTCATCGAAAATGTAATCGACAGTATAACGATGCTCTCATCAACACGCTGAAAATATCAAGTTGAAGAACGTCTGCATCAAATTTAGCATCTATTAAGAATTCTGCAGTGTGGCCTGGTTGGAAATTTCTCCACGTGACATCGTGCCATCTGCCTTTAGATGCATTTAGCCAACACCAGCGACGTGGTGCCCGCCAGGTTTGAACAGCTCCACATTGATCGCAATTAACAAAATGCCCAAAGAGTGAGGACACGTCATGTGACAAAAGTGCACTTTCACCAATCCATACAATGGTGATAGTCATAATCATGATCCTGGTCGGTGTCTTTTTGGAAAATATTTGGAGAGCATATCGGAAAAAAAAAAAATAATCATGGCGGCACTACTTTTGTCTAAATGAAGCTTCGTATGACTCACTTGAACGTATTTCCTTGGCATCAAGAAATCATAAGATTGCAGTTGAGCAATACTTTATCGAAGAAGATCCTCAACTCACTTCATTATACTGTAGTTCCTTCGCACTAAGATGCCACAAGATGGCGACAAAGTGACACTTTTATTGCTTTGGTACAGAAACGGCGAACAAAAAAAGCAACTTTTTTTTTTTGCTAACATATTTCCTTTTGCTCTTATTGTCCTGTGGAAAACAAACAAAACGTGTTTTTATGACAAAAATCAGATCACGTTTTTTAACAACATAAAAGTAAAACCTCATGTTTAACTTTTATTGCCATAACTCTTGAAGTACAGGTACGTTACTTAGTCGCGTAACATCGGAGAACACGTCACTTCCTGTTTCCTCACCCAAAGCTGTCCCCCTAGCAACATCAACTCAATCTAACAATACTATTCTTACAGATCCCAGTGACAGGAAGACTGGGGTAGAGAAGACAGAGCTATCTTATATACAGTATATATAAAACTAAGATATATGATTGGCTGAAAAAGGGGGACGAATGCGATGTCCTTCCAAGGACAGTGAAGTGAGCAAAGCTGAAGGATCAATCAATCAATGTGATCACAGGGAATTGTGCACTCCATCAAGCGGGAAACAAGAAGTGAGATCTTACATGGATCGTCAGGAGACATCTGCCGTCGTCCAACACGACGTCTGCATGGGACCAAGTTGAATTGGGGGCGGAGGGCGGTGGGGGGTGGAAGTGGAGGAGAATTTGGCAGGCAACCTCGGTCTCCATCCTGAAAAGCTTCCAGGAAGTAAATGCTCGTCTGGCCACAGAAGCACTTCCTCGTTCCCCCCACTTGGTCGAGATGAGCTCGCCTCTTTAACACCGGAGCCAAGTTTCAATGACGCGCTCAGGCGCGCGCACACACACACAGCCTCCATCAATTTACTGCAAATTGAATTATGACACACGTGACGCCTTCCTTTACATGCCGGACACACGGACGACAATCGTCTACTTTCATGTTGCGCAAGAAAACGGCGACTAGGCCTGAAAACGAAGAAAGCGGGAATACGTGGCACCACCGTAGTATTTTTTTGATCCAAATTGTCGCTACAAGGACAAATGAAACGGGGTATTGTCAAGGCCGGTCACACAAGTTGAAAGACCAGACAGAACACACACAAAAGAGCAACAGAAGGACAGACTGGCCGAGGACACCTTCTCGCCATCCTCCAAAAAACGAGAGATGCATGCGAGAACTCCGCCCGAGTCGGGACAGGAGGTGGGGTGGAGCACAAATACCAACACACACACGTACGCGTACACGCACACACACACACTCTCACGGATGGATGGTCGGAGCGCAATTGCACATGTAAAACAGCAACGCCGAGTGTGAAATATGTGTTTGCTTTATTAAGCGTGCAATGGATAAAGCGAGTGAGCTCACACCCATATAACAAAAAAGTGTGTGCGTGCGTTTGTGTGTGCGCACGCGCGCGTTTATTTTCTCTCTCTCACACGCGCGCGCGCGCACGTCTGGAAAGAAGCGTACAAGCTCATTTGCACATCTCACTTGCGAGCAGATTGACTATTAAATAGAGTAATGGTGCAAAACAAAGGCTCCGTAAATCAGCCGCAAGCCCGAAGAAGAAGAAGAGGAGGAAGAGGGAAGAAGAAGAAGTGGTGGCATCCTGGCAGCCTTCGACTGCTGCTGGGGGCTCCTGGCCGAATAGAAGACGTGCGTTCCAGTGCAAACACGGGCTTTTAGGGGAACAGCTGGCGTGTAATTGAATTAACATTGGCCTTCTGCTTGTCGCCCTCCGCCATCTCCGCACATCCGCATGAATATGCATGCCGACCACGACGGAGTGTTGCGGCGCGCGTCTTACCTCGCGAGGGTTCGCAATTGTCAAGGTGCGGTCCGCGTACCGCCGGTGGTACGTTGGCTCCCTCTAGTGGTTTGCAGAAATCATGACTGCCCAAGTACGCTTCAGGATCGGAGATGGGCAACTTCACCGATGGAGGGAGGCCACGTGGCTGACCAGATTTATGACACAAACGCCTTTTTAAATGCAACGGTGACATCTGGGTGGGCGTTTTTACGTTTCCAAGTTACATCGGAAAAAACGCTCAAAGAGGTTATGAAATCGGATGAAGTGACATGAGGGCATATCTTACCTGCCGGAGCAGCGGAGTCCTCTCACGTCCCCCTGAGCAAGACCGCAACGTCATAAATGAAGACATGCTGACAGGATCTGAGCCCTTTGAGTCCACTTTATTGATACAGCTGTGCAGTCACATAGCATGGTGGCGCACACACACGCGGCCGCGGTGAAACAGTGACACACACGCACGCACGCACGCACGCACACACACACCTGCATGCATACATTGTCACACTCACTCTCGGTCATTCCATCGAGAGATTTGGTGGACTGTTTGCCATCCATCTTGTGATTTTGCAATCAATAAACAATAATCAAACATCACTGCTAAAAATAGTTTCCGCCTCGAGAAGCCATGGATACTACAACTTCAAAAAAATGGTTATACGCTACATCTGAATTTTTTTTCCTGTCGCATGTAATGTAAATTGAAACAAAGTTTTGCCTCGAGATACAAGTGGCACGAAATACAGGTTTTCCAAGATACGAGTGATTTGTTTGCTTCAACTTTGGATACCATCATGCAGACACAAATGAAGAAAATCGTTTCACAACTCCTCAGATTCATCGTCATTTTTCAGAGAGAGAAAAATTTATGCCTTGAGTCTTATTAGATGATCCGTCTGCAAATACCAAAGCTAGCCGCTAGCCCGTCAATGGCAATTCGCATGACAGTATGTAAGCATGAAGTTCAGACCTTGTGAGAGCAAAGCGGCTACTTTAAATGCACAAGGTGTATTTTTCTTTGTTTTATGTTCAGGTTGAGTGTTCCATGCCACTATAACATACAGTACTCGCATTTCAAGTTTACGCTCGCAAGTCAAAGAAAAAAATGTGTCTAAGTGACAGCTTCTTTCGAAAAGCTTATAAACCGGGGCACTCTTCGGCACCACTGCATGTTGGATGTTGTATTGCGATTTTAACATTTAAGCAACGCTGATGACAATGACGTTACAAATCAAAATCCAACCTGTATTTAACAATCAATATGATTTGCAAATTAAAAAAAAAAAAAAAAAGAAAACCGAATGGCACAAAATGTCCCTATTGGGCCTTAAAAAGGTCAGAAGTATTTGAAACGTTCAACAGTCCACCATATCTCTCTAAAGGCAAGCACACCCCAATGCACACACTCATTCACACACAGTCACAATCAGAGCAGGTCACAGTGAGGAGATCAGAAATACACATTAAGTATTTTCCGGCATTGTTTTGTTTTTTAAAACTTGCACACTTTTTTTTTTTTTTTTTTACATCCATCTGACCTCGAGATGTTTGAGATCAGTCGTCTAAGAAGGGAGTGGGTGGTGGGGGTGGGTAGGGTGGACAAATTGTTACAAAAACACCACGTGGAGAAGAAGTCCGACTAGGACGCTGACGACGCCTGCTAAATATGCCATACAGCAAGAGCATGTAAAAGCAGGAACAGGCTACCTGACGATGCCACAAGCGTTTGTTCTAAACACATGGAGGAAATGATACGACACACTCACGCAAAAGCTACAAAAACATAAATAAAAACGAAATGGAAAAATACATTGTTACAGCACGAGAAAGTTTCCAAACAGGTCACAGGAACATGACAAAAATGAAAAAATATAGGGGCATGATCTTGGACAAAATGTGGAAGAAAATGTGACAAAAGAGGAAAAAAAAGCTAAATCATGGGGGAAATGGGATTATTTTGTAAAAAAAAAAAAAAAAAAAACTTCAACATATATCAATAAACAGATACATAAAGTAACAACTCAGAATGATATTTTAAACAACAAGGCAAAACAATAATAAAATGGGAAAGTGACTGGACAAAATTAAAAATTAACTGAATGTGGTCTTAAAAAAAAGCATAAACATCAGAAAAAAAATTTGGAGGGGAAAGTAACACATTTTAAAAAATGAACAAAATAATTGTACAAAGCAAAAAACAAAATTTAAACAGGGAAAATGGTCACCTACATCCTAATATAGAATAAATTAAATTAACTGAACATGGGATAAATAAAACATTTAAAAATGGGGATAGATTTATAAAACAACCAATTATATAAAACTACTATCATTTATGTAATCAGAGCTCCAGACTACCTGTTTTTTTAAAGTATAATAATAATTATTATTTTTTAAACCTGGAACACAATGGCTCCGAAACCTGACGTTTTATGGGCGCAAGTGGAAAATTTCGGGGCACACACTGTAAATCGACTTGCCAAGTAAATATTCATTTTCACTATATTACTGACAAAGGGGCATAAGTATGGAGCAAAAGTTTGTCATTAACAAAGATAAATAAATGAAAACACGCAAATGTACTGGTTGCACATTTGTGAGTAGATGAAAAATGAACTTGCACTGCCTCAAATTTTAGGAGCGCCATGTCACTGTTTCAGAGCAGTCTGGAGCCTTTAGAATCATAAATATACTGAACAAAAAAGGAAATAGAACAAATACATCAATTCACAAAGCAAACCACTACATTATTATTATTGAATAAACAATTTGAAAAATGTGAACCCTCCCCCAGAAAACACAATCAATTTAACAAATGACTTTTTAAATATGAAAAAAAAAATACTTTTTTTTTAAATGTGGAAAAAAAGTTTTCATAAAATAGGAAAGAGGAAAACAATACATTTTGAAAATAAAAATAGGTGAGCCACTAAATAAATGAAAATAAAAGTCAAAACCACTGGCCAATGGAACCAAAGGCAAAGAGAACGAGAACTGTTACGGCACAAAAAGCGCACACAAAACATTAACAGGTTGCAGGAACAATGACAGCTGGTTCCTACAGGTGCAGTTACATGTTCAGTAAGAGGCACACAGGTAGATAGAGAGAAAAATAACTTTTCACAGCACGTGACGTTGCCCTATTATTAAAAAAAAATACATGTCGAACAGAAAAGGTTAAAAAATAAAAATATTATCATAAAGTTCTCACTCATTACTAGATGTTTCTTTTTTATTTCTAGATTTCTCCCTTTTTGTATCTATTTTATTTTATTTGTTAAAGAAGCACAGTACATGCCAACATCTTGGCACTATTACCCAAATAATATTGCACAAGTGCACAATTATATTAATGAGGGAATGCAAATACTGCCCATTTGTCTCGCGCTTAACTGCACGTATACATGTACAATAAGAGCTAAAGCGCAGGTTCGTTATTTTACATATGCACAATCAGCAATATTTGCATCCTATAGTCGCAGATCGGGCCGAGGGGAGCAGGACAGCTAAAGGAGACGCTTTGCAATGGCCCCAAAACACGAGAAGGCATCGAGGCACAAAAACGCTAAAAAAAAAAAGTGAGCCACATTGTTTAAAAAAAACAAAAACAAAACTTTTACATGATGGGTTGTATTAGCAAGAAGAGCCATTTAAATTAAAAACATTTCTCCCCCATTGCAGATTCATACATTTCACAGAGCCTGAAACAATAGAGAACTAGAAATGAAAAGCTGTTTTGCTCTCCAACTTAAGAGGGGACAAAACCAGGAGCGTGGTGGAATATGTACAGTCAAAACAAAAACTCACAAGGAAACGTTTAAAGTGAAGGTGTCAGTCAGTTTGTTGGGTTCCAGCAGGGGGCGACAAAGTCCAACTGATTGGAGTCCTCCCTCTCTGGCGGTCCAAGCCCCGCCCCCCTCATTCCATCGACACCTCGGCTGTGTCAAAGACAAAACGCAAAACATGAGGAGCAATAGATGTCGCATCTATGAATTATAAAGCTCAGCAAATAAATCAGATGCTAAAAATGAACAGCAGCCTTAAACACAATCTGTTCCGAGTTTGGATTTCGTATCAGTTTTTATTATATCGTGTATAACAGAGACAAGTGGAATTTCAGCGCAACAGCCAATTGTAGCACTTTAGGGATGTTTGGAGGTTCTGGCATACTTCAACATTTGAAATCGTGGGTTATGGTTGTTGACGTCAACTCACCATCGATCGCCGTGTTTTTGGTCTCTCCGCTTCCTGGAGAGTCTGCGCCTTCGAGCAACTCTCCTAAGCCATCAAAAGATCCATCTTATTGAATGTCCTCTTATTTGGATGAAGACTCAAGATGAATAGATGTAGGAAAGGGACTGACAGATAACCCTATAGATTGCAGTAGCGCCTCGAAATACAAGTTGAATACGTTTGGTGACCATGTTCATAACTCCGAACACATATCTCAAGTCCACTTTCCCCCATTGAAATGAATCGAAATGCCTTTGACAGTTCTTGTACTCAAAATGGCGATCACAAACTTGGGAAATAAGCCACATGCTGCTTCACCCAGTTTAAAAGACAAACGTACCGTTCTGCAGCGGGGGACTCATATGTGCGATGCCCGCAGGCGGTGGCGGGGCCGCGTCATCAGCGTCAGGCTTTGACTCTGCCTCCTGGTCTTCCGCTTCCTGTTGGCCATCTTTGGGCTCGGCCGAGTCGGCGTCGTCTTCCTGAGGCTCCATGGCGTCTTCCTGCTGGGCTCGCTCCTCCGCCTCCCTTTTGGCTCGCTCCTCCGCCTCTGAGGTTACACGTGGGACATGACACAGCGGAAGGTTAGGGAGCGTGTTGAATCCATGTTTCATTCGCTCATTTGTTTTTCAAAGCAAAACTGGAAGAAGAAAACATAACGTGACTTGCTTTATCAACATTCTTTCCCAAAACAGAAAATTTAAAAAAAACAAAAAACTAACAAACGGATAATGACTAGTTTTCCGAATTCTGATTTTGTCCACAAATGGAAAAAAACCCAAAAACATAACGGGACATTCCATGTACTTTGGATAATGTAATCTGCCACACGTCGCAATACCCGAAAGTAAAATTACGATTTGTTGGCCTTCCTGTGTGGACTTTGCTTGTTCTCCCCGTGCCTACGTAGGTTTTCTCTGGGTGCTCCGGTTTCCTTCCTCATTCGAAAAACATGCATGGCAGGTTGATTGAACACTCCAAATTGTCCGTAGGTGTGAGTGTGAGCGCGGATGCTTGTTTGTGTTTGTGTGCCCTGCGATCGGCTGGCAACTGATTCAGGGTGTCCCCCGCCTACTGCCCGAAGACAGCTGGGATAGGCTACAGCACGCCTTCGACAATCGTAAGGATGAAGCGGTTCGGATAATGGATGGATGGATAATTTATTTTCATCATGAATCTGTTATTGATCTAACTGACAAAGTCTTATTTGATTGTTGAAGACCAAACAGCCGGCGGTGGCACCAATAAATGTCAGGTTGCTTTTTAATGAGTGGGAAGTCGACAGAAATGAATTGAAATAAGGCTTACAATTTGTATTCATGCCAACCTTGGAGCTGCAACGAGTTTAAAAAATAAGTGCGTGCATCGGGTAGGTGTGCACAGATGCTACACATGCAAATACCAAACATGCAAGGCAGGAAACCCTGAAAAATAAATTGAATTCCTCAAAGTGGACTGAAAGTTTTGTTCAGTAGTGCCTTGAGATGGGAGTTGAATTTGTTCAGAATTGACACTTAAAAAAAAAAAGTTACACTGCATCAATTGAAGTGCTATTGTGCTTTGTCTGGTGTGTCTGCCTTGGCCACCTGGGGGCGTTATAGCACAGCCAAAGATACTGATCACTGCAACGGTTTAGCTCATCTCAGTTCATCAGTACAGCATTATATTAGTCATTCTTTGCAGAGGATAAAGAAGAGATGGCTTAGTATGTTACATGTTGTTGCACCATTTGTATTCAATTTGTTGCTCAAAGGGATTTAGCATCAGATGCTATTTAATGTTAGCATTAAGCTAGTGTTCTGAAAGGCTCAACTACACGGTCATTTCAAATACACAAAGTGTAATTCTCGGTGTTTGATGTTTAGTTCGGTAGTAAACCTCAAAACTGGAGCTTCAAGCCTTTTTTGAAGAACTGTTCATTTGCCAAAGTGCTGCAGTTGTGAATACTTTTATTTAGTAGGAAAAAAGTGGGGTACCTTTGGTGGCCTGCGCTTTCCAGCGCTCCCTGTTCTGGTGGACCTCCTCGTTCCATAGCGCCTTGAAGTTCTTCATGTCTACGGCCAGCAGGGGGCTGTGGCCTGACGAGCAGCTGTCGGAGGCCATGCTCTTCACGCAGTGTCTCTTGGCCTCCTCCGAGCTAATACTGTTCAGACTACATGCAATGACAAAGGAGAGGAGCTCAGAGCACCATAAATAAATAGTTGGGCAATGTTGTAAAACTCAAAATAAATATCTGGCTGTTTGGGTCTCGAACCATCAAGCGATTGCTCTCCTAAAACGCAGAAATGTATTTACTTTGTGTGCGAGGCAAAAGCAGGCTGATCACTCTTTGATCACTGGTACCGTGTAACTCGTAACTGAGCATTTGTCTTCTCGTTTGGAATACACTGAGCCTTTGTGGTTCAAACAGATGGGATCACGCCGGGTGGAAACATGACATAACTTGCGTTCTGCACCAGACGTGCGATACATTCAAATGGAGTCGGACATTTCTAACTCTGAAAAACGTCCATCAATGCATTAAATGTTAATAACTACAAATATCTTAACAATGTGGGCGTTCTATCAATCTATAAATCCTGACATATATCAAGAAAAATGATTGGGGGGTGGGGGTGAAATCAAGTTGTTATTTTACTTAATTACAACCAATGGTCCATACAGTCCAGTATTGGGCTCAAAATGTTGGTATTTTTGTATTGTGACAAGAGTAGTGTGTGAATTTAGATCATTTCCTATAAACTCAGATTAAATCGATTTTAGCGCCTTCCTTCCCCTCCAACATCGATAGAATAGATGAGCAAAAAGCAGCGTCCCATCATGTGACAGCTCTGTGATGGGATTAGAGAAGACGGGACGTCACTGAAGTCGGCGGCATTTATCCTTCGGGAAAAGGGAACGTGTGAAGATGAGCGAGGCAAAGCAATCCATCCGGCGTTTGTTGAGATGATTCACTTTGGACTTGACGCGCCCATCTGAGCGATGAGACGCGAGCGATAATGGCCAGATGCTTACAGACAAGTGAAAGCGGCAATAAGCGGCGTGATAGAAGATGAGAGGTCTGAGGCGCTTCAGCCCATCAGGTGAGCAGAAATCGCCTGTGTGACATTTATGCTCGGTTAGCTCCAATATGAGGGCCCCCAAAGTTGCAGTCACACCCCCCCGGCTGAGTGATTCTAATGGCGGCTGCTGAGCGCACTGATAAGCAGGCTGGTATTGATGTGAAGGCTGAAGGGAGGCTTCAAACACACTTTTACACAGATAAACCTTTTCATTAGCACTTT
>CAAKHF010010497.1:66936-89333 GCA_901007745.1 Hippocampus kuda | reverse complement strand
GCGTGGGGGGGGGGGGGGGGGGGGGGGGGGGGGGGGGGGTGTCATGTGATCGCTCATAGTGAAAGGCCTTGCAGCGTCGTGTTGTTGAATTATTAAGCGGAAAGGTTTCAGATGCTCTCATTGATTACAGGTAACCCGACAGCGGCCGTATTTTTGCCTCCTAATTGAAGGCTGCAAGCAACAATTCTCCCAATTCAGCTGCCTAAAGAATTAAAACAATCAGTCAACAGATTCACACGCATATGTTGAATGCTGCATCCATGACCGAGATTTCATAGCACTTTACTGTCCACTGCATTTAACATTTAACCGATGCCAGCGGCTGATTCTTATCCGTTTATCGTTTCATCCGGCACGAGTGGGCGAACAAATTAACCTTGAAAAAGCAGATTGCAGGCTGAAATACGTGAAGGTCAGAGAAAACAGAGGGACTAAGAAAGCATCCTTTGAAGACACAGAGTTGTGATTTCAATGTGTCGTTTGATGTAAGGACCCCCTGCCGCACTTTAGGTCAGAGCTGGCGCTTGTGTAGCCCACTTGTGAGAGCTTCCCCCTTTGTGGTGAATGATTACGATTGACACCAAACACATTTGTTACATTTTAGTGATGACCCTTTAAACGAGCTGTCACTTGTCGTGCGCTTTTCTACCTCGGGTACTCAAAGCGCTTCACGCTGTGACCTCATTCACCAACCGATGACGCAGCATCAGGAGCAACTGGGGGTTCAGTATCTTGCTCAAGGACACTTC
Source organism: Hippocampus kuda (assembly GCA_901007745.1). Taxonomy (NCBI): domain Eukaryota; kingdom Metazoa; phylum Chordata; class Actinopteri; order Syngnathiformes; family Syngnathidae; genus Hippocampus; species Hippocampus kuda. Next base: position 88,584 of record CAAKHF010010497.1, on the reverse strand, counting down.
AATATGGTCGCAATGGCACCCGCGGGAAATGGTCCAAATCCCTGCTGCCCGTGTGTTTCACAGCTAATTTTTTTTTAAATACATTTTGAAACGTGGCTAATTTTGAATGCACTGTTTATGGCGACTAATCTTCTCTAATTCTCTGGGAGCAGCCTAATTGTGTTTTGGGTGGGATGGGACACCCACAGTGGATCTATTTTCACCAGGATCCAAGTGATGGAATTTTGTGTGAAAAGAGTTTGAAGGAAATCGGAGGATCAGGATTCAGGTTAGTGCAGAGCCATGAAACTGCTCTCAACAATGATGAAACCTCTAACCCTTCAAAAGAAAGCGTCTCCAGCGTCTGGTATACATGATTGAAATTTGGTAGCCATCTGACAAAATTTCCAAGACGAAGGAGGCCTGAAAGTGTTCCAAAAGTTGCATAAAAGGACTGTTCCACACCCAAATGTCAGGTTTCCTTTGTGCTGAGTGTTTTCCAGCTTGAAACTTTTTTGTGTGTCTTGTCGTGATAGCATGTGGAGCACTTTATTCTGTTCTTTTTGCTCACAAACAAAATGACCTTGGATATATCATGCCCAATCTAAGCGTCTCGCATTTTAATCCCACTGCATCCACATCTTTGCCGCATTTCAATAACAATGAAACTATTCAAAATCATTCGTCTCCACTAGCATTCCTTCAATACAGATGCTAGTCTTAGATTCTTACATTCATTCATTCATCTTCCGAACCGCTTTATCCTTACTGTTCAATCAGCCTGCCATTTAAAATGTATTATTTTTTTATCCTGCTAAGTTACATATCTCGTGGCTGTTCACAGCTGCCTTCCCGTGTTGTGCTGTACGGTTATTTTAAGAGTTATGAGGAAGTGATTGTGATGTAGGAAGCGTCATCAGCACGTGTGGTTTTGGCTAGCTAATGACCGTTATTAGGAGCAGCTGTGTGCCGCAGAGCTCCCCTGCTCATATTGGCGTCACGGAAAAACCACAGTCACTCTCTAAACAATTAGAAAACGTTCAAAAGTCATGCGATAGGTAGGAAATTATATCCATTGTGTGTCAATATCGCACAATGTTTTTTTGGGTTCAAAACAAAGACAATCCAGAATATTGAAAAAATATTTCGTGCGTGCATGTGGTTGCGTGAGCCTGCGCATCGGCGTATACCTGCGTGCGCATTAGAGTGTGTGAGCGTGTGTTTTTGCTCAATATTGCTCTGACAGCTGAGGTCAGGCACGGCGGGCTGGAAGCGCTTGACCCTCTCAAGATGCGCTTTAATCACGCGTCGCACGCCAGATGCTCACAAACACACGTCCCCGGCATACCGTTTGTGCAATGTTTCACAAATCTCACAAGACCTCAGCGCACCCCACTGTGAAACTGTTATTTTACGAATCAAACTGTCGATACAGCGGTACTTCGATTGAGGAGTGAGGTCACTTGAAGTTGCTAGCAAAAATTTGTGTTAAGAGCACTTAACTTAATTTCACAACAAGCAAATGGAAAGTGAACAATTCTTCAAAAAAAAGGGCAAGTTCTTAACCTCAAGATTATTTACAAGCTTAATTGTTGAGATAGGTGACATTTTAACATGAAATTAAAAGTAAAAATAAAAATAATGTGAAGCGTATTTAATCCAACTATACAATTTCGGAACATTTACAATTCAACACGCCATAGTCGGACTCACAAAACTAGCACCCAAGTTGCGGTCATATCGAGGCTAGGGTTGAAACGGGTCTTTGAGTAATGTGAATACCTAGTTTAAAAAAAAACAAACAAAAAAAAACGCTTGAGGCATTATTTACGTGTACACTGTCAGGAAGAAGTCAATCTCACCACAGCAACAGTTGCTATAAAAGACCGTAACAAGTCTCTAATGTGGTAAGAAGGCCAATTTCAAAATAATCTTTACCTTAAGATTTAGCATTCAGTTATTTATTAGTAATTTGATTGAACAGAATCTGGACAGTCCATGACGTTTAACGGCTCTGCAACAGGCCGTTTTTATGATATAAATCAATCCAAATGTCAAGATCAATTGCTCATTTTTTTTCTTAAAAGAACAAATAAAGTGGATGTAGCAAATATTTGATTTCACGGAAGTCCTTCCTGTTGCACTTTCTCTTGGAGAAGGCCATACTATTTGGGCATTTGTCACACTGAACAATCACCACGGTGGGAGATACAAAGACTTCATCAACATTGGCCAGTGGGGTCTAAATGTTTACCTTTGCGCAAATTCATACCTACTATTATATTATAGATACAGTATTATAAAATATGTGATGTGCTGTGTTTATCCAAACTCATACCATAACCAGAACAATAAGACATTTTCAGCCTTTCCAAGAGCATTTTCAGCAGAGCGGAAAGAAAAGGAAGCGAGGGATCAGAATGTCGGGATCGCCGCTTACATTTTCCAATGACATTCCTGGCTCAACGGTGTGTAATCAATGCCCTGGGGTCAATATAATCACCCGTGAAGATTAGCGTGTGCGCTCGGGGGACACGCAGCGCTGTTTTGTCATAAGATAAGCGGCACGAGGACTGTGAAAACATGATGTCTGAGGTCCTGCGGCTGCGCCGTGATTTGAGGCTAGACGGATGTGGAGAACCAGCAGAGATGTACCAGTAATTTTGATCTCAAGTTGCTGTGTGATCAGCAGAAAAATGCTAGTCGGCCAAATGGAAACACGGAACTCATCCCAAGTTGTGTTGCGTAAATCAAGTTGATAAAGTAGCAGCCACAATTGAGTTTGGGAGGGAACCAGCTGTTGTGTGGCCTAAAACGCTTCCACCGCTCTCATTGAATGATTTGTGTGTGTGTGTGTGTGTGTGTGTGTGTGTGTGTTTCATTGAACAATGGTGGCAACTGCTTGGAAAATTTCCGATACGCGTTTCTAAACAAAGCCTTTCCCGTGGGAGGCGGCGCGTGACAGACGTGACGAGAGCAGCGGGCGACAGAAGAATCCTTAAAAAAGATCAGTGCTCGGCTGAACGCGGCCCACTCATGTCAATGTCTCAATCAAACGCACCTAGAGGAGTTCAAAGAAGAAGGCAGAAGGACTTCAAATATTATTAAAAAAAAAAAAAGCCAAATGAATGTGTGTTTGCGTCATGCCCTGTTAAAGTCTCTCTAAAATGAAATGTCATCTAAATTTGACACAGCAGAGAAGTGTTGCTAACAGACCCGGCAAATTCAAATACTGCACTTACAAGATTGCTCGGTCGAGTGATGTCTTGACATACACATTCAATTTGCTCTGCGACCATGCTCATAACTCAAAACACCAAAATCTTTTCTCATTAGAATGAACCGAAATTGATGAATCAGTTTCAGCCTTCACCCTCTGCGTATCATTTGTAGAAAAGGGAATTATTTGACACGGCAATGATTTTTGGAAAATATTGAGAGAGGACACAGAAAAAAAAAATCTGGTGATGAACACCTCTCGCAAGCATTACGACAAACATCTGCTGAGTGAAGCTTCAAAGCTGTAAGAAAATTTACTTTTGTAAAATTTGAGTTGATAAAAGCAATGGACGGCTTCTGTGTTTGATTTTGCACCATTGCCGAAACGTTCATCTGGCCGATGGAGCTTTTACAGTCATGATAAACTCTGCAGCCATTTCCATGTGAAAGAAAGGCCCCATAAATTGTGACAGCGCCCTGACTATATTTGGGTTTAATATCCAGAAAGCTGGAAAAGGATGAAACTGCCATCGGCCACAAAAATGACAGCAAAGGGTATTCGGCCAATGTTTTATTACAAGTGTCTTTCCTAGCTCTTGTTTTTATTTTGTTTTTTTTTTGTATTAATCCGAGTGAGCAATTTGACATTTGAGGGGGAAAAGTCATTTGTTTTGCAGCAGAGAGCTTAACGGTGCACAGTCGGACTGCGTCATGGTTCGGCACAATAACAATTGCGGCGGGCACACTGACGTCAGGAAAATAATGTTGATGATGGCAACTAAGAGATTTGCGCCCCTTGACCACCTTGGGGAAGATTACAATGCAGATACTGTACATGTAGACGGTCGCGGCTCCTCAGTTAGCAATCGTAATATTAGTCGGATAAAGAATATATGCCTATAAATATTGTTAAATTAACATTCTACAAGTGTTGCCCCAACATTTGTGTTTGGAAATGTGATGCAATTTGTTAACCACTCCATAGTGTTTCCTAGGATTTGTTACCATTAAAATAGCAAAAAGTTATGCAATTGTAATAAGATCTATTATATTGTATAATATAGTAGGATTGACTCATTAGAAACGGCAGAAAACAGAACAGTAAAACCTCTTTAAACTTAACCTTAACAATTCTGTCAGGGTAGTCATGCTAATATGTAGCAAGCTAGCATTTGAAGCAAGGATAAGACAGAAATTTTGTGAAGCTGAAAATCTCTCAAAGGCGTAGTGGTTTAACGAGTGTTGATGCCGCCTTTGTATCGGTGCCAAAGAATCTGTGACGTCGACTTGTACAAGACGAGACACAGTCTCTCAGGACATCAAGTGGGAGGCCAAGATTAACTCCATCCTGAAAAAGGTCCAGCAGAGGACGTACTGTACTTCCTGATGCCCGCTGAGGAAGCTTCTTCTACATATTTGGCCAATAAAGATGATTTTAACTTTATTGTCTTAGGCCTCCTTCACCATTTATTACGCAGGAAACAATGCTTTTGATATTATTATAATTGTGACATTTCACGGCTCCAGTGATCCCAAAAACATTTTTTTGTAGTCCCATTTCCCATTTTTATTTCTTTTTCACTGGCATTTTTACCGAGTTAACGAAGCAAGCGGAGGGAAACTGGGGTCCATTCAAATGCAACAGACTGTCAAATTATGGGAAATAATAAATAGCAGAATTGAGAGAATAGCTCAGCGTGTAATCAGTCCAGTTCAGTGGCCTGACACAAAACAAACCGACTGCACTAATTAATTGACCTAGCAACACACTTTCTGTCCCTTCAACTGTTCAAACTAGGACAAGATGAACATATCAGGTAATAAACATGCACCTTATTTCTAGTTTTTCAAAATATCATCCCCGGCACGTCAGCTCGTCACAGTCCATAAGGTACACCAGCTAAAATGTCGACCATATGTTTTGTACTTTAAGAGACAGTGCAATAGCACTTGAAACGGATGCTTGCAAGGGCACATTTGAATCCGCAAAGAACCGCAAAACAAAATCAAACATCATCCATAATCTCACAAATCCCGCCTTTTGCTTTGCGTCCAGCGGGCATTACCTACGGCGTGAGCTGTCCTGTCAAATAGCATTCTACTACAATCTGTGTCCACGCTCGAAAGTAGAATCCCAATGCGCATTGGTCTGCAAATTATGTCATCTCACAGAATAAAACATGAAAGCAGGGGAAGGAGTGGGAGTGGCGTTTATGGCAAAGGGAATTTTTTTTGACAGGATGTTGACTAATAGATCAATCATGTGTCGCTGTTCGGTGGGAAGGATCGACAGTGCTTAAAAAAAAATACAAAACCGTTTTTGACATAGAGTATAGAAATTGGTTTCTCATTTGCAAAAAAAAAAAAAGCCTCACGATTAAGCTCAAGCAAGTCATTTGAGTGCAATGTGGGTATGAGAACTCTCAGTGGTCCTCAGAGATCGGAAATCAACGCGAAGGAAGTCGAGCACGTGCCCTGAGAAATGTCTCGGCTTTCATTTGCAAGACTTTTTCACACTCTACTGATGGAGGCGCCAACATTTAGCCTTCGTACTGCCAAAAACAAATCGCTAACGACCAATTCACCATGACGGCGCTCCCGTTAAAGGATCGTTAGTCTAGACTGAAGCCCTCCACATTCTCCTGGTCTAATGAGATGAACCCAATCATCCACCTGCAACTCGCAAGTGACCTCCATCTTCTCAGGAGGTTAAAGGCCCGAGACTCTCAAAATCAGCAGTCCACAATGAGCACAGCCTTGGGAATAACAGGTGAAACCATTTTGTGAGTCGAGTCCAAGATGGGCAGGTGGAACGGGGGCGAGTAGGCAGGCAGTTATCCAAAGTCAAAGAGGTGTCATGATGTAAGCGCTGCACACCAAAATGTCACACAGTGGTGCCTTGAGACAAGGTTAATTCTTTTCCTGACCACGCTTATAACGCAAAATAGTCATTTCGCAAATCCTCTTTTCCCATTGAAATGAACGGTATGCCATTAATCAAGTCCAGCCTCCTCCCCCCAAAAAAGTGAACGAAAAAAGACCATCCCATTTTTGTACCGTGTTTTAAATAAGAAAAACAGGACTCTATAAAATTAGACTTTATATAAACATACAGTAATGACATCATTGAACAGAATTAAAAGAACGAAACCATTTTTGTTACACTTGCTCCTTCAGTGCACATTGTGGTGCTCATTCTGGAGCGTGTGTCTTGGCCATCTGGGGGGACTACAAGAGGCTTTATGGATACTATACCTATCTTAAATTTGCGTTGACGAGTCAAAGCTAATATAGAATAAGTGAATAAATCTGATATTTACGGCTTGTGTATCGAAGAACTCGTCAGGTCACTTGTATTTCAAGACACCCCACTTTATTAGCTTGAAAACGGATGCTTCTCTTGTCAAAAATGCAGCATGGTCGCAATCCACTCGCAAACGTAGTCCAGGTGGAACATGACAAACAGTAATGATTTTGATAAGATCATTTAGTCCCTTCCAAATATCGTTTCATAAGGCCATGTCATTTGTAGCTCCGAGACGTTGATTTGCAAGCGTCGCACTGGGTGCCAACAACAGATGTCGTCACTGCCAAACTCTGATGCTGTAATAATGATTTCAACGGGTTTTTTTTCCCCCCCTCTCTCGCTGCCATCACAATCTGTCATGCAAATTAGGGCATGTCAAGCTCCAACTGTGGCAAAGCTAAAAAAAAAAAAAAAAACACTGAGTAAAATGACAGCGCACTTGAAAATCCTAACGACAGTAAAGGACGTGTGAGTCAATGAGATGAGCGAGATCAAAAACAATGGCATCGGAGAGATTTTTTTTTCTTCCTACATATACCATTAGGGGCGGCACGGTAGTCAACTAGTTAGCACGTCGACTTCACAGTGCACAGGTGCGTCCTGTGTGGAATTTGCATGTTCTCCCCGTCCCTGCGTGGGTTTTCTCTGGGTACTCCACTCCGGTTTCCTCCCACATTCCAAAAGCATGCATGGCATGGCAAAATTGTCCCCAAGTGTGAGTGTGAGCGCGGATGGTTGTTTGTCTCTGTGTGCCCTGTGATTGGCTGGCAACCGGTTCAGGGTGTCCCCCCGCCTACTGCCCAAAGACAGCTGGGATAGGCTCCAGCACGCCCCGCGACCCTTGTGAGGATAAAGCGGATCGGAAAATGGATGGATGGATGGATATAGTATTCGAACAAAAATATGACGAGAGTTGGCACCTGAATCATAAAACCGAGCATTAAACTGAGCAAAACGATTTCAGTAGAAAAGGAAAGAGATTGTTATCAAATGGTTATGATAAGTTGTCGGCTTTCAAGGGTGACACACAAAGTACATCAATGAAAATCTGGCTGAAAAAGCCTGCCACTTCCATCACGCATGAGAGTTTGGTTTAGTTGTGCACTTGTGTCCCCTGAAAACTGACTATGAACTTTTTTGCCACCCTCTGTTGGGCTACAAACTTATTCTGAATGGGCATTATTATGAATTGATTTAAGAACTCGGGATTTGAATCATTCATATTTGCTGTCTGAAGAGGTACACTATGAAAACAACAAGGAGAGTGTAAATCTTTTCTTTTTGTAAATGTAACAACACATTGTATTTTTTGAGTGGGAGCGGAGGGGATAAAGGATTCCTCCCAAGAGCCAGAAGGAGGCTGCTTGAATGGCGCTGAACGTTGCATTTGCAACCATATGAATTTATTGCTTCTTTTCGCGAGCCTTGAAGTTCAATAGCCTGAGATCCAGTGTGTTTGTTTTGGCGTAGGCGTGGGGTTGAAAGTTGCACTTCCGATCCTTACCTAATATGTTCCATTGAGGTCATCAGTGCATCTCTGTGTTGAAAACCAAAAATCCAAATGTGAATCCATGAAAGCACCGCTACATGTGAGGAAAGGCATAAAGGGCATAAAGGCATACCGTTGCTAATCGAACTAAGCTGGAGCCGCTAAGTAGAGACGCATCTCTACAGACAGGCCTGGAAACCTCCTGATATGCCAAGGTTAAAGAACAAATGGCCGCCTAAACTGAACGGCTACTTAAAGATAAGCACATTTGTGAAGGATGGCGGCCACTCATTTGTGGACCGGTGAGATAAAACCGGCGGAATCGATGAGATTATCGCGTTGATGTTGATCCTGGAGATGCAATAAAAGATCGGCGTTCTGTGAGTCGACCAGATAACCACGACAGCGATCCAGGTAGTGGAGAACGGCCAATGATAAGACAGCAGGTGCATCAGCACATGAGCATATATACAGTTGAGGCCGATCCTCTTAGGCTGAGCGACAGCGATAGCAGATGTAGCCATTCGAAACGACATCGGAAAGATGATTCAGGTGGCTAATTGCAAAACCAACGAAGTGAGACGCAAAAGAGCCAAAACGCAGCTGCCACACGCATGGACACACACGTGCACACCAATAAATCAATAAAAGCTCAAAAGCGGTGTGCTGCGGTGAGTGAGGTCACCAATGGTACATCCTTCAACCGGTGACTAACAAGGACAGTGTTTTACTCGTACATCCGAGTACTTCTGGGACTCTCTGTCAAATCAAAACCAACAGATTGGGCAAACAATTATACAGTAGATGAATTATAATAAATCCAGTGTGCGGAACGGAGTCGACTGTAATAGAGTAAAAGCAGTGTTTGCTCTGAACAAAATTCATATCAAATAAAAAATATGTTGCCAAAAAACAAGTGCAATTCATCCAAAAAATGACTTAAATTAAATGGAGAAAACCTAACGTGTTACTACGCATCTAACTTATTTTTGTTACTGGTACAGTTAGTCTGTACATTATTGCGCAGGAGTTCTTCGTGGTCGGAAGAATAATGTGCAATCATTTTTAATCATCATCAACAATTCAGTTAATGCTGCTAATGAAAATGAGCGTTAGTTAGAGCACGAAGAAGATCTATTGTTCGGAGCTTCGCATATTCGGGGAAAGAAAGATAAATTAACTCCAGAAATTGCAAAATTGCCACTAAATTAAACTCGGCTAATGAGCCAGAGCCAAGTGGGCCCCATTTGTCACATTCTCCTCCAAGATATTTCCATCCTACTGAATACGACTGCTTGGTTGCAAAATACAGAAACGTTCCTCACATCACGAGCCAGATAGGCGAACTCGTAACGCGGTGCTCCCGAGAGAGGACTCCAAAATAAATGTTGCATGTATGTCTCCGCACCGCTTCGTTACACTCTTCAGGAACGTGCACAAGGGATGAATGAGAGCGCCGTTGAGACCGCTGATGACCTCCTCTCCAATTTCACGTCGTCATGCTATTGGGAGAGGCGAAGCGTTGGTGGGAGAGTGACCAAATCTATTGCGCTACATGGCCAGAATCACTCGCTCAAAAAGGCAGCCTGCCACCATGAATGGAAACTTAAAACTTTCAATGCTCATTGGGCTGGCTGCTCATTCTGGTGTGCTGGCTTGGGCCACTCGGGGTAGTACCATACAGATAGACTGTCCTCGGGACTCAGCTTCTCAGCACAGCAGTAGCCTAATGTTAGTCATTCTTCATAGAGGATAAAGAATATATGCCTGTTAGTATTGCTACATTATTATTCGCCAACAGTCACAATTGTTGGCCCCTCAGTGCGTTCGGGGCTTTTAAGTATCTGAGGCATACGGTTGTGTTTTAAGGTTTCAGATGAGGGTGAAGGTAGATGGTCCGAGAGGATTATGGGTTTGGGTTACAATGTGAGGTCCACTTGCCAATGACATTTAAAAGTCGCTGAAATGAGAGTGGGGGAAGAGTCAGTAATTTTTTTTTTTTTTTTTTTTAAAGGAAGCCTGTGGAAATGTATAAATAACAGTGACACTTATTTGCTTTTGATGAACATAAAACCAAGGAATAAACCAGCCATTCTAAGTCTTCTGACTGTGAGTTTCGTTCTTTTCCCGTCGCATGAAAATGCATCCGAGAGTCCTCCTGCGTTCTTCTTGCATGCATTCATCCAATTGTGAAGGCACAGAAGCCGAGCTATTTGAATACACTAGATGTGAAGCTGCGACTCCGACGAGGACTGAAAGCACTGGGCTAGCTGGAGATGAATGAGGTGAGCCGACAGACAGCTGAATGTAAACACACATGCAAGCAGATGGCTGCCGGGCATCACACACACACACACGCACACAAACACAGCATACGAAACAAGAACTGCAAGCACCCCAATATCTGTAACAGGTATTTCTTGTTTTTGCTCAAATAAAATCTCCTCCTTCTGCCCCTAATTCCTTCACCTGCGTCTACCTGCATGTGTTCCAGGGGTAATAAACTGTGGATAAACAGCTAGCGGGGACCCGCAGTGGTAAAGGGATGGAGAAGCAGGGGTTGGCGGATATAAACAACCAGATTAAGGAGACAATCTCCACTATAAATCTGCAATATTATCTGCTGCGGGCGACAGGAAGGGGAAGCTCAGAGAGCTGGACCGGCACCAAGCACGGCCTGTGATGTTTTATTATCGCCGGGCATAGCCTAAACTCGGGGATGAACACTTGAAAGCCTCAGAATCAATCACGGGAACGGCGGCATACATTTGGCTCGATAATGCTTTCTGAGGCTGGCTAAAGAGGGGAAAATGATCAGCATGGAAGCAATCAGCAGCGGGAGGGATTGCAAATACTTGTGCATACTTAGAGACGCACTGGAGCGTGGGAAGACGGTGCACTCTTTGGGTGCTAAATTGCGATACCAGCCTGGAATGTATGAATGGTATCATTATCGCTAATGGCACAGTATCGCTATGCTACGTTCGGTATCCACTCTGTTGCTGTCCAAATGACCTCTGAAACAAAATATCTTTATTTCAACGTATCATATCATTCATATCATTTCACACCATCTCGCCAAGTTGGGGTGGGACAAAACATTGATACCAAATGTATTATACTGTATTGTTATCTCTTACCGGAACAGTATTGATACACCAACATCAAGTATCAATAGTATTGCGGTTCAACATCCATGTTAGAGGACATATCAATACTGCGATGCATCGTATCATTATATTAGAATGAGAAATGAGATTACGAGTGATGGCAAGACCTCCCATGAGAGGTCACATATCACAACTGACTCCCAGCCAGAAGCCTTGCTTTCTGCGGCACAGCCACTCTTTTCACCTCCACTTGTATGCAGTGTGAAAATATGGGAAAATAAAATGAAGGGGAGGAGGATAAATGGTGGACGAAGGGAGGGGGAAGTACATAATTAGCAGGAGCTCTGAGATTGGTGTGAACAGGGCAATTACCCCAGTAATCATCAGGTGGTAGGGGAGAGGATCGGGGACATGGTAAGAGGAGGAAGAAATAAATGGAGAAAGACAAAGGCGACAAAAGAAACAACAGCGAGGAGTTCTAATCAGTGCTGTGAGCCATGGGACATTTTTTTTTCTCGTCACAATACAGCATTCAGGAGTCCAAACAGTAAAAAAAAAAACTGAACAAAGCCTTTACTACTGCAACACTATTACGCGTGGGCTAAAAATAAAATAGATCAATAATGTGGACTCAGTGCAAGACCCAAACACTTCCATTATTTATTAGCACAATTGCAGGAAGGACAATGTCAGTCATGGCTGAAATTGAGGTCTTGAGCTTCCTTAACTGGTTTTCCTTCTAAATTGCACCTCAGATGCAATTTATAGAACAGGAGAATAAATGGCACACTGGTGTCTTTAATATTTTATAATAATTTCCAATGGCCTAAAATGTGGCATCACAGTGTCACATTTTCCAAGGATGCAGATGCTAACTTGTCCTGCTTGGGGAACCTCGTTTCAAAAATATAGATCAAAACGGCAGCTGATAAATTGAGGGATTTTAGTCAACAGTTTATGGGAACACCAGAACGAGTCTGGGTAATGGCCATCCAAGTGATGTAGGCGTGACAAAGACTGGTTTGGTTTACATTGAAATATTCAATATGTAATTACTGTATTAGTTTGTGTATTTCAGAAAGTACAATATACTGGGGTGCTATTTTTCTTCACTAAAATACACATTACCACAAATTTTGGTGTTTTTAGGTTAATGCTGGAACAGAGTAAGGATATTAGCATTCGTTTATATGGGAAAAGATGATTTGGGATATGAGTACTGTATTTGCAGTTACGACTCGAGCATGATCACGGAAGAAATTAAACGTAACTCAAGGCACCACTGTACATCACCCAGTCGAGTGGGCAGAGGCTGAATATTTTTTAATTTAAAAAAACATACGCATCATGTGAATTCTCTCATTAGTTAATGGCGCGTATCATCGTCTATAACAGAAGTAATTGACGGCAAGCGCTTATTTGCTTTACGACAATTGCCGCATTGGCCGGTGCTGCCAGCTAATTCCAACGAGAGAAAGAAATCAAGACAGCATGGCAGTGTTAATGAATGCTCTCCAGTAAATAGCCTCGGTAGCTGCGGAGACTGACGAATGGCGAGGAGACACAAGAGGCATTGGGTAATAGCATTTAATGGGCTGCTCTTGAAGGCAGCCAATGCCTGCAAGATTTTCTGCCTGATTACTGACATTAGCCAGAGTTCAATTCTCCCCAGTGAGTTGCTTTCCTGCTCTCCCGTCACTCGTCTCTGTCAACGTCTTGATTTATTCATTGTGCTCTCATGTTGCTATTTATATACCAATCGCATGCTGAAAAGTGAAATGCTCCATGGTGAAATAAAACTTGTTTTCTTTTTAAAATGTTTTTCTGTGCAAGAAAGGCATTGTGCAGAACAGGCAAGTTGAATGCGCAGTGGCGTATGCCATCTTAGAAATAGATGACAGTAGTGCCAATGATTTACCAAAAGAATGCGGTGTCCACCAAGGTTCAGTGTTGGGTCCGAAATTTTTTCTTATCTACCTTAACAATATCGCAAATACATCGGGAAAATTACAATTAATACTCGTTGCTGATGACACAATTATTCTTTGCCCTAACCAAGGAGGCCGAGCAGATACAATACCCCTCCTCACAAGTTGCAAGCTAACATGGCTATATTGAAGACCATGAGAGATAGAGTCTGGGTGTGACTGGGTTGCATCAAGTATTCCACTAAAAAGGATTCAAAAACAGAACAGCTAATCCAAACTTCTCAATCTTTGGTAATAATAATTCACAACATGAACGTTTTTTCAGAAGGTGAACAAGAAGCCCCTCTCTCTTTCTAAAACTAATTATGTGGTCTTTAATAAAAAGTAAACAAATGTTAGTCATCCAGTGTAAACATTTGCCACAGCGAGAGAGAGAAAGTAGGTGCGAGTATTTTTTTGATTGGAAATACCACATTGCACTTGCCAATTTAAACTTTCATATCTGATTTTTCACGAGATTGTTTCTAATGGAAAATATTTTGCCTTGGCTCAATCAAAGTTGGGAATCACTTCATTAGATAGATTATTTTGTGACTGGACCTTCAGACTACATGATTAGCATCGATATTGGACATCGAAGTGAGAAATAAATCTATCAAAATGAAAACGTGGCTTGCAATCTGACTTTGTTTGAAAGGCGTTTGACTTCATTTGTTTCGACGCCACTTGACACGGACGCAATTGCGTCGGCTCAAATGTCAAAGACAAAATCACACGCTGAAACGCACACCTCCACGTCTCAATATATCGCTGCCCGCGTAGAGTCATAATTACAAAGATGGAGTGAGGCTGACTGGAAATGCCAGAGAGCAAAGTCACGACTGCCTCTGTTAAAAAAAAAAAAAAAAAGTTGTCACCACTGTGAAATGACATTGGCAGCCCAGTGGAGGCTGGCTGAGCAGATACAAAACCCCTCTCACAAGTTGCAAGCGAACATGGCCGTACTGTCAAAACACTTTTATTGAAAGCATACCAATCGTGTCATTTGGTGTGCAGTATTCAAAGAAAACCATTCACAAAGTTGACTGGTGGGGAAATTTCTTGAAAAAGGTTCACCATGTCAATGGCAAACTGGTGAATAGAGAGCAACATTTTTTTCCAGACTACCGCCAATATAAAATCTGAAAGGCAATTTTTAAAAAAATTAAATAAAACCTTTTAACCGTCAGTCATTTGTTCGATTTGACGACCCGCTTCAGCTTGTTCATGGACACTTTTGACCACGTACAGACAGACTGCATTTTAAAGTACTTTTGGGGTTCTATTTGTTTTATTCCTTTTACTTCTTTGACTGCAGAAAGTTTTTAACGATCAACAGCGGTTAACAGCGAAGCGTTTCCATACATAGTCAATGGAAAGGCCGCTTCTATTCAGCCCCATGAACATAAAAAAAAATCAAGTCTCATGCACTGTCAAAAGCCAAAGAATAAAAATGAGTTATCAGACGAGTTTCAAAGATGGGCAGCCAGGGGGCTTGCCCTACGTTGAGTGAGAGGTCAAGAAATTTAGTGCCATCCAAGTCTTGATTTCCTCCAGCTGCCTCAATGAGAAAGCGTCTTTTTCACTCAGCGGGACATACTGTAGATCTGACAGTCTCAATAGCCTCATCTAGATTCATAAAGGGCAAAAACAGAAATAAAAATAATAACTATGCACTGTACTCGACTGCCATGGTCTGCATTGCACAAATGACCGTGGGCTTTGAAAACTGTTAAACAACAAACCCATATGACAAGAACAGTGACCAAGAGATCAAATGCGATCCAAAATAGCAACCGATAAACAGTTTCTGTTCCACCAACGCCCAACCCACATAGAACCCCGCACAAATCATCATCTCTTTCTTTCCACCACTGCAAGAAGTACTCTCTCTCCTCTCTTTCTCTTTCGACGTCTGCATGAGAGGCTTTCCCGGTGTGTCAGTAATGACAACGTCCCAGCGTTCCTCTCTGCCAATTAGCTCGGCCGTAATTACACGGACACATGCGGAGCTGTCAATCACGCCGCTCCTCCACACAGGAACTCGACCACCCGCCCCTCCCGCCACCAAGAGAGAGAGCGTGAGACCACAGACCGTGCCGACCAGCACCGCGTCGCTCAATTACTCTTAACGGCGCGAGCGATCCCACGGCTCGCCTTGAAATCGGAGTGGTGCCCTGCCTCGCAAACCTTGGTTTGTTTGCAGCCAGCAGCTTTATGGGCTGCTCGCGATGTCCTGTTTACTCGCTTAATGCGTTTTGTGCCAACGCACTCCACAGATGGCAGCCGGCAGCAGATTCAATTTGTAACAGGAGCAAAACAACAACGGAATATCGGTCGGATGGTTATGCGATGTACAATATAAGTTGCGACGGCCAAGTACGGGTGACTTTGGATACGCGTCTACTCTGTTCCATGACCATGCATGTAACTCAAAAACATTCGTATTTGAAATCATCGTCCTCCACTGAAATGCTTTTAAGTGTAATGCCGAAACCTCCGAATATCCTAACAACTGTATGTATGCTTTGCTCAACATGAAGTTGTGTTCCTGAGCGAAAATAAAAGACAAATGGCCACCGATGGCATGTTTGTAATCAATAAAAAAAGACCGCCCTGATAGATGACACTTACATATCCATTACCCGCTCATTCTGTGGCATTCATTAAAGCCTTCACAATTGTGCTTGTAACAAAATGCATTTAAGTCTAGTGAATAGAGGGCCCAATTTCCCCCCCTCTCTGCATGTCCAACAGGGGGCAAATAAATGATCGTTTCATCCCGGCGTCGATAATGTGGCATGAGAGTTATTTGTCACGGATGGGTGAGGTTGTTCTGCGACTCACAGATAAATACGGTCTCTTGAATGACTGCCCAACAAGGAGCCATCCATCACAGGGGGGGGGGGGGGGGGGCGTTGAATGGAGACACGGGGGTAGAGGTTAAGACAAAGTGATTCGGCATTCATACAAGTGTGATGGGATAGATTTGACTCGGGTAACAGCCCAGCACGAATACCCAATCTGTGGAGAGAGCATCCGCTTAGGGGTGGTCAAAGCAAGAACGGGAAGAGCAAACAAACGCCACGCAGTATGCAGGTAAACATGTCGTGGCCCTTTTTTAATTCTAACTGCACTTGTTGTTGCAATCATAGAGTGCTACGGAATAGGGACATTTTTTTCTCCACATTTCTCTCCCTCGGTTACAGAGGACCCAGATGAGGTGGCTCGATTATCCGTTTAAAATGCTCCCTGGTGGTGTGTTCCGGGCACTTCCACCAATAGGGAGGCATCGGGGCTGCCCCAGGACAGGCCGGAGAGCCTTTTCGGGCCAGCTTGGGAACGTTTCGGGATCCCCCAGAAGTACTGGACAAACTGGGTGGAGAGAGGGAAGTGTGGCCTTCCCTGCTGAAGCTGCTGCCCAGTCACCCGACTCCGGTTAAGCGTCCTTAAGCTTTTTATTCTTAAGGACGACACTAAAATTTTATTCAAATCGAAAATAATGACTTTATGCCTGTAACGTTGCATCTATACTCGTATATTTTCTCCTATTGTCTTTGGTGGCCCCGATATTCCTTGGTAACAAAGTGATGGAGGGCAAACCATCTGGAACGCGATGATGGTATTCCAATGCTCCGTCGTCAAGTCTTACCTCTGGGACGTCTTCTTGTACTTGCGCCTGCCAGAGATATAAACACCAAATTAGATTTGGATTGACTGAAACGTGTACCTCCGCTTAAGGCAAGTGAGAAAAATATCGATACGACAATGCAATAATCAACAAACTTCAAATGGGGGTTCATGCGAAGAATACAAAAGCAATTCCGTGTGACATTTATTGAGAGTAATTTATCGATATCACCGAAATAGCATCAGCTTGTCAAGTAGACACAGTAAAACTCAACGACGGTGCAATTACTTAGGCAGATCATTTCGGAGAATGGCATGAATAAAACATGAGCATTCGCTCACACAAACGCATGCACACATCCACTCCACCCTTTGACATCTTGCCTACTTTCATACAACGGGGAGCCCACACACACCTACTATCACTTACGCTAACATTTGGCCCGAAAACAAACACCCACGCCTTCGCCAGGTGCCTACAGCGGTGCCTCTAAAAGCCGAAGCCATACACACACTTAAGGCACTTGTCATCGGCGAGTGCGGGGGGGTGGGGGGGGGGTCCCCGCTTCAGTCCAAAAAACATGTGGGCTTGAATTGAAATGCTGCTCGGGCAACAATTGACGGCACTTAGTGTGATTTGTTTCTCAATCCTTCAAGGTAGCAGCGCTTCATCCTGGAGCTGAGGAAGTCCATAGGAAAGAAAAAAAAATGGTCGCTTTTCTGGCCTGCGTCCAGCGATTAAAACGACAGGGATGAAAGTACGGTCCCTGTCGTGTTTAATGGGTTAAAGCCTGTTTGAGTTGTGACAGAGGTTAAATAATACTCAAAGAAGGGGAAGACGATGGGTAAGCGGGAAAAAATAAAAATGACAATCCCGGCCTTCAACCTTCTAATCGAGTTTCAAAATGTGGGTTGAAATCCCACCAATGACTGGACTTACACATTTCATCTTAAGTCATGAGTATGGTTTGGTTCTATTTTTTTTTTGGGGGGTAAGTTTTGCAAATTATTATTTGACGCTGTCATCCGGTGGTCTTCCACCTTGAGCAAAAGTCGCCTCTATCTTAAGGGAGCCTTTCGCGATGAACTCTTGATGAAGTGATTAAATAACCCATTCATTTCCTTTAATCAGGGGAGGCGACGGCGAGGTCGATCCGTGGCAGATGTCTAAATTAATTTATTTACGGAAATCCATTGGAAACAATGCAGAAGCATAAAGGAGCTATTGGTCAATCGGGGGGGGGGGGTATAGTGGAGTAGTAAAGCACAATGTGCTCTTTGGGGACGCCATCATTGACTGTGGAAAAAAGGACAAGAAGCGTCGAAAGCTAACGCGCTCACCGTCTACGGGTGATTGGTGCGCCCTCTGGGACACTCGGTGGTGTCATGACAGGCGTGCCAATCACGTCGTCGTATGGCAGCTTACGGCGCATACAGTAAATGTCACCGCGTTGCCATCGAGACGTGACAAAACAGCCACACGACCACAAGTGTTGAGATGAGCCTTGGACTTAAAGGAGACATATGAAGTCAAATTGACCTTTCAATTGCTGGCGCAGTGAACAGCGTGTTTCTTGTGGAGGATACCCTCACGCCATAGGTGTAGAGTAGGGGCTGGGGCAATTCATTGAAATTTAATTGGTACTTCTTTTCATTTTACATTTTTACTGAAGACACACTTGTTCAACACGTCACTGTGTTTGAAGAAAGAAAAAAACAATTCCAAGCTTCTAAAAAAATACTCCAAGTACTTTAGTGTCAGTGTACATGTGCCTTTAGGGGGCGGGGCTTAGTGGGTGACATCAGCGAGTCTGCGTATGAGTGTCCGACGGTGATTCATGGCCAAAAGCAGCGGCTGTGTGAGAATCTTGCACATACTTCAATGTTCGGTTCAATTTTATGTATTTGGGAACGTGTCCGCTGCATCCGCCCCAGGCACGGAATGTACCGGTAATACAGCAGCTTGGTGATCAAGCAGTTCCTCCACAGCTGACAACGCAATTGCTTTCGAGTAATAAATTGTCGTAACCCCATAGCTCTGCCCTTGGTCGTCCTTGTCCATGAAAGCTGTACTTGGCACTGGCCCCGTAGTTGAGGGGCCAGCGTAAGATAGGACTCTATGAGAGAATTTTAAAAGCGTTAAGATAGGACTGACAACTCAAAACAGCTCAGTTGTGTGCCGGAGTTATACAATATGTCTCCTTTAACTCATTCAGCACCAGCCAATTCTGAACCAAGTCTGAAAAGACGTCTAAAAACGTCTTTGGGAGTGAATGAGTTAAAGACCACTTTGGGCTCTGAATCAATTATCGTTGAACTCGTTCTTGTGTCAGACTCAAACATCAGGGAACTGGGCTATATTAAGATCAGCCGTAACCAAAAATAGCAAATTGTCAGGCTGTGTGTCTCAGTGGTGGTCTTGTTCTAGACTCTTGTCTTGGTTGATGTGGTTTCAACAATAACACTGCTGTCCACATGTGCATCGAGTCCACTGACACCTCGTCAACATCTGGAGCACCCTTACGTCAGACAAGAGACTATTGTGATGTCTGACGCGCCTCCGGAACACTCCGACGACCCACGCGGGTCATCATAAGGGCCGACCATCCAGTGTCAAACATCTGGACAGGACAGACAGTTGTCATGGAAAATTTAGGACGGCGACAAAACGGAAGTCGGCCAAGAAAACTCAACGTGTCAGTGGATGATGGAGGGCGCTGAAAGGAAATCAAAGGCTTGACCACAGAATGGCAATAAAGTAGCATCAGCAAGCAACTTTAATGATCGGGTGATAACTCTTGAGGACAAGGCCACAGTAAAATGACAAAAGCTTAACATTCCCCGTTTGTGGGTCGCAATGACGAGAACTCGCGGCGCATGAATAGCTAATTGCCACTTCATCTTGGGCGGAGAGAACGACGGCGAGTTCCGGGAGCCGGGAAAAGTGCCGATTGGTTGGCAAACAGGGGTGGGTTTTAAAATATCTTGTAAAAATGTCAACGCTGTGAGGTCTTCGCTTTAATGTGTCATCAAAAGAGAAAATGGCACAAAAAGGAGAGGAGGGCGAAGCGAGCAGGCAGTCACTCATACTTCCTGCGTCACCATTGCGCAACAGGAGAGTGGCTGACGATCCTGATTCTGCTCAGCAGGAAAGCTGACCTTGATGAGCGCCTTGTCACCCTGCCTCTTAAAAGCTGGCTCTTGTCTTTGCTGGCGTTTTGTGGCAAAGGCACCAAAATGGAAAGATTTTGCAGCTCTCAAGTGTGGATGACAGTTGTCTGTGAGGGGAATCGCAGAAAGGAAAGACCGGGATTTCAAGTTGAACATCCGACGCTCGCTACGTGTGACCTTTCGCGTGTGCAGTTTATCTCATTCAGAAGGAGTCTCGCAGTCCGACCAGAGATGGTTTAAGCGCATTCTGCAATACCAGAACAACCGTCTAAATTGACGCTGTCATGCATCTAATTTCCGTATTTTCATGACATTGCTAAATACTTCAAGTACAACCGAGTTCAGTTTTGCCCCCGCTACCTTTGTTAAAAACATATGCTAGCGTGCATGCATATTGCCATGTTTTTTTTTTTTTAAACTAGCATACGCTTTACTATGCCCGCGCCCAATTATACAATGTGTCTTGTGTACGTGTTACATATTGAATTCGCACCTGCAACTGACACTACGCCTTTTAATACGGTGCGCCGTATGGTCGTGAAAAGACGATATGTTTGTGGGAAGCCTCAACACGGGGTGGTGGAGTAAAAAGCCCAGTTTGATGGAGGAAATTCCTGATCCTGCTATGCCAAGAAGGTGGCAACCATTTGTGACCTTAATTTCGCCATTAGGCATGACTGCCGCTTCAAACAATAACTCCTTGACTTTTGTCCGTCAAAGCCAATTTTTGTTCTTCCTTTTTTCAGAGGGCGTTTGTGAAAATACGTGGCAACGAGACGCATGAGAGTATGTCACGAATTGCCTGGCTTCAGAGGTGGAATGATAAGTGCGTGAAATGGAACGCAGGATTTTCAGTGTGATTCAGGGTTTAAGGAGACTATCCGAGATGTGTGGATCGCTCAACCTGCTGCAGGTTTAAGCGTCACAGACCAGCGATAAAAACACAACGTCGACGTTTCCGAGCTTTTTCCTAAAGTCCCGACACGCTCCCCAACCTACCTATGGTGCGTCACCCTAAACACACTCCGTTATTCATCACAATTGTGCGTTACGATTCGTGAGCTCCGTCTGGCATTATCAACCACACCCGACACACGCTCACACAGACACACACACACACTTGTTGACAAGAGTAAAAGTGGTTGTACTCACAATCCTCTGAGCCTGAGCCAAATCTTCTCAATTTGTTCCGGCTGCAGGTACTGAAGGGCTGTGCTTTCAAACTCCTCAATCTCTTTGGTAGGAGACTCCATGACACACACATGCACGGACACACGCACGAGTGACGACACCCGTGCCGACGGTAGATAAGCGGAGAAGAAGAAAAAACTTTAATCCCTCACGTGCGAGAGAGGAGCGAGATGGGCAAAGTGTGACCTGAGGTCGCCTCTTTCTTCTTTCACACTGGCGCCCTCAGCTGTGATGCGCCGGCCGGCATGGTTCCGTCTTCCCCCAGCCCCCACCCCCACCCCCCTTTTTAATCTCTTCCGTCACCTCTTGCTCAATTCTGTGAGAGAGTTCAAAAAGCTGTGACAGTGGTGCGCCCTTCCCCAACTGTCTGGGAGGCTCACTCGGCGTCTCCCGCGCGAGTGCAGGGGTCCTGGAGCCGTGCCATGCTCGCTCAGCAATGACGCGATGCAGACGGCAGGGCAGCGCAATCCGGGATTAATGCACACTACTGCCGAGCTCTTCACACACACACCGGGGAGGGAGAGGAGGAACGGCGGCAGTCAAAGAGGGAGGAGTCACTGCTGATAATGAGAAACCGTGTTCTGT
>CAAKHF010010497.1:34329-56994 GCA_901007745.1 Hippocampus kuda | reverse complement strand
CCCCCCCCCCCCCCCAACACCGTGCCCACCACCTCTTCCAGCTTCTCCCTTCCAGTAAGCGCTATCAAACTATGCGCACCAAAACCAGCAGACATTCCAGCAGCTTCTTCCCTCTCGCCATTAGCTCCCTAAACAGTCACTCAAATCTCGAGCGGCTCTGCGTTTCGGCACACCGCTGTGGGACAATTTTAATTGTTGCATGCAGATTTTTTTTTTTTCTCAGCCAAATGACAAGAAACCTCACCATGGAACAAACACGTCATCTTTATAAACCCATGAACTAATGTCACATGAAGCAAATACAGGGTTGAAAGCTCCCCAAATGTATACAATATGATTGTCAGGCTGTCCGCTGCTTTCAACAACTACCACAGGGTTGAAACCAGAAGTCCTGGATTTGAGTCCTACCATTAAATTGCATCCGAATGGTGACAGATGCTCCCCTTTGCTTCCTCTGTTGGTGAACTCCGGCTCTTAGCTTGGCCGACTGCAGGATGTAAATCCTGGGTGGATGTGACCATCTGCAGTTGAAAAGCAGATGAAAGAGGGGGCAGTATCCCCTCCTTGGGGAGGGGGTCAACAACCAGGTGGTGGCAGATTACACTTACACATGACGACTGACACCAAGTCGAAATGACCCACCAAAGTCACTTGATGTTTCTGACAAAACTATCATAAAAAGCAGGGTGAAATTGTCTGACTTGAGAGTCAGTGTGTAGACGGGGGCTCCATGCTTACAATATTTGTTGTTGTGGCACGGAGAAGTCATGAAACAACTCGGTGAAATATACTCCAGCCACCGGAGGATTTAATCGGATCAATTTTCATAGCTCGAGGTACAATAAAGATGCTAGACAAAGTAGCATTTTAGGTCAGTGGAGAGGTCATTTGATTGACCGCGGACAGTTGAGTGGACATGATTTGGAAAACTCATTTTTGTATACTTGGCGATTTGTATTTTCGTTGAATTTCAGCAGGGAAGTTAACACAACTCTTCTCTAGGACTTGAACACGTTAAAAATGGGTACATACGTACCCAGCGCTACTTGTTATATTCAGACGTGAAAAAGAAAAGTGACATGGTCTTAACCCCCCGCCCCCTCGCATAAAAGGGAAAGATTAAAAATGATTCTCAGAAACACGCAAAACAAAAAAAAAAAAACTGTTTTTCTTTACTGTGATGTGCCAGCGGTGACGGTTAAATGTGTTTACATGGCAGCGTGTCATCAACAGAGGCACTGCGACGCGAACAAGCTCGGCTCGCGACAAAGCGCCACAGTTGGGAGTCCAAACATCAGTGGCGAGACTCCGCATTTAACACCGCACTGGACTTGAGGGGCAACGAGGGAGCGGCGCTTCGCCGTCACGCTTCAGAGGAGGTGATTGGCGAACCGCGTGCACCGAGAACCCTGACCCGGTGAAGCCATTGATTGTGATTCTCCTGGGTTGCCATGGCAACTGTCCATGCTTGCCGAGAGCGCAGAATTGAAATATAGGCCACATGTGACAGGAGCGGATTTTCAGATCTACTCCCATGTCAACAGAAAGTCCATTTTCACAAGACCATAAACGCTCTGGGGTGCATTTATGGCTTCTTGAGCGGGATACCCGGAGATTATTTGAGAGCACGTCACATTTTCACTGTGAGTTATCTTTTACCAAATCTCCAAAAGAAGAGGTCCTTTCTGATTTGAGCAAATATACAGAATGTAGACTAAGGTCGTACAGGGGGCTAATGGCTGACAAACACGCCTCGCATTTCTAGTGTTCTCAGTCTGAGAACGGACCGCTGACTCGTTTTCTCGATCCTTTCATGAGTTTTATCCAGGCACCCCAAGCAGACTCCCAAAATACCAAAACAAGACTTGCAGACCCATGACTGCTTGTTTGCCCGTGTGCCCTGTGACTGGTTGGTACAGTGCGCCTCTTAACAATTTTTTATAAATGTGTATATAAACAGGAGTGCTGTGTACAAATACATGGTCGTTTGGACATTCATACGAGTGGGTGTGGCAAATGAAAAAATGTAATCATAATTTACGGACTCTGATCAGATGGTGTGACGTCACTGCAACCATAACTGTGAGTGCGATGTCCACTTTCTTTGGACTTAAACCACGTGGGAACGCCAGTTGACACATCTTAAGGGAATGCGTACGGAGTCCATACACACTAAATCATATCCGATGTTCTTTTGACGATGCTCTGAATCTTTTCATGGCACCCTGCAAATCTTCTCCACTCATTCGACTTAAAGCAAACCAAAAGCACATGTTGATCCCGGAACCTCGCCCCGGATACAAGTTCAAATGTCAACAGCGCAAGAAGTTGCCAAGCTGAGCATAACATTTTGAAATGCTACAGGGCTGACAATTACTGAGAAAAAGAAGCAAAACGTGTACATTTCAGGCAGGCGGCCGTTAGCATTGATACCTTTTCATAGCGCCTTCACTCTGAGTGGACAGGGAGTCGCACAATGATGATGTGCGCTGAATGGAATCAGCCAAGGGATGGAGTCCAGATCGGAGCTGCTGCTCATTCTCCAGCGCCGGGAAAACTATGAGCTTGTGCCCGAGCACATCACCTGCTTGCCCCCAGCCACTATGTCTCGGAACCGACCAGGGGAAAAAAAAAAATAACAATCCTCCTCCTCTCACTCTGTATGGGAATAATTGGCGTACTTGTTCCCCGAATAATTTTTACACTTGTCACTGTGAAGCAGTCACAAGTTTACCAGCCACAGCTCTTGCCTCTTGTCACTCACTGACCAAAGCAAACGCCACAGGATCTCTTTGTAGACGTCCCCCAAAAATACAACTCCCACCCCAAAAAAAAAACAACAATCTTTTAGTACACAGGTGTCAAAGTCAAGGCCCGGGGGCCAGATCTGGCCCACCACATCATTTTATGCGGCCCGCAAAAGCAAATCAAGCATGTCAAGTTCCATGATGCTTGCTAAACTCTGAACCAAAATTTCAAATTGTCATATGTAATCCGCAATAACAGTCATTTTTCTTGACTTCTGATTTTAAAATTAGTTATTCATAAATTTGTTGTGCGCCGTGTATGTAATATGTGTAGGTGATGAAACATTGATATGGTTTCCCAAAATTCATAACGGCCATCAAGGGAAACCGTAACTACAATGTGGCCCGCGACAAAAATGAGTTTGACACCCCTGTTTTAGTAACATCAGTCCTGGAACACTGACACACCTCTTTTTTTTTTTCGTCCCACAAACACAGGCAAGTTGACCTGCTTACCAACAGTTAAAGTGCCGCGTGTGACAAAATATCTTCCTTTTGAAAGGACACCATATTCAAACACATCAGTTTTGTTTGTTTGTCTATTTTTGTTTGTTTTCTGCTATTTTCTCCCCCAAGCACATAAGTTCATCCCCACTCGGGTTGTCAGGACAATAGCATGAATCCCAGGTGACGTCAGCGGCAGTTTGAAAGCTCGCTTGTTTCCATGGAGGGCCCGCAGCGCAGCGTCAAGCATCAACTTAAGCCGACTGGAGTAATGCGCCGAGTTGAGCGGCCGGTCTCGGATGTGACATGCACACCAAGTCTTACCGATGGTGATGTTGAAGCCGTCGATGCTGAAAGTGGCACTGCGACCCTTTCGGAAGCGATGCTTCTTGGAGTTTGCCTCCATCGCTCAGGCAGCTCTCAGTCTGCTCTCTCAGTTGGTGAGTATTTTCCCCCCTCAGTTCATGAAGTAAAAAAACAAAAAACAAAACAAAACAAAAAAAAAAAAACAATCGGCGGACTGCACTTGGTGCTCAGTGCTGGCGGAGAACTCTGACAGTGGCCACCTTTTCAGGCATAGACCTTCCTCTCCATTGCCACCACCCCACCCTGACTTTATTTTCCTCCCTCTCTCTCGACGTTTCCTCACACCTCAACAAGCTCATTTCAACTTACGGCTCTCTCTCTCTCTCTCTCTCTCTCTCTCTCTCTCTCTCTCTCTCTCTCTCTCTCTCTCTCTCTCTCTCTCTCTCTCTCCCCCCTAAGAGGTACGGTAGGTGTATAGTGGGCGGTCGAGGGGGTAGGACATCTCTAGAGATATTTTAAAGCACATGACTCCTCCTACTAGAGAGAATTTTCAGTGTCGTAGGCTCAGAGTTGGCTTGACAAACTTCTGTCAAAACCTATTCGCGTTTTGCTGGCTAAATATGTCTGGAAAAAAAAAAAGATGGTATCAAGTGATGTCAAACGTTAAGATGTCATGGCAAACAGAACAGGACTGATTATGTGCATGGAGTCGCGACGAGTCACTGAATCAATGCCCCTGCCTTTTCATTTTGTAGACGCTTTATTTATCCAGGCACAGAAAGGCGAAGCCCATTATGAGCAGACGTGCACGTGCGCGCACACGCACACAAACACACAAAAGCTCTGTTTTGTGGAATACACAGTGTTCCCGCTTCAATGGTTATACAGTATTTGTAAGAGTACAAAAAAGGCCACCCCCAATGCATTCTCATCGGAGCAAGGACAGGGCTTCCTTTATTGCTTTTCGACTACTATCTGGAAGATATCATCCTTTTGTGTTTGTTAAACTAGCTTTCCTTTAAATAAAGTGTGCGCGCGCACGCACACACACACATACACGCTGAATCACCAAAGAATATTATTAACACCGTCTGACATTTAGCTCCAGAAATTTTTTTTTCCCTCTTTCGTTTCCCTGCCCAATCCGTGTCATCTTTGCACTTTTCCTTTCAGCCGAGATGCTAATAGCAGAAGGTATAAGTCATGCGATATCTCTTTAATGTCACTTCATATTAAGGAATTCACGTTTCAAGGTTCCAAATATACGTCGTCATTTAGTATGGGCCTAAACCAAAAGGATTCGCTTCAACTGAGAACTTGTATGACATTGCGCTCTCTCAAATAGACGTTGGGGGTCATCCGGTGCATCATCCACTTGAGATAAACACCTCCCTAAGTTTAGACAATTATCAAGAAACGTCATGAAATAATGACCTCCGTTCATAGAAGCTTTCGTTGATGAGACTGAGCCACCGAGTCCATTTGTTGCTAACCAAAACAGCACTCGGTCTCCCACGCAAACAGAAAAGTGTGCCGTAAAGGAAAAATACGATTATTTTGTTATGCGGAAAAGACTCCTTTAAGAAGCATCCAGTAGAATACTGATTCTTCAAAGTCCTTTTTATTTTAAGAATCTACTTTCACTTGCAAAGTGTGATATACAAAACATAGTATTGAAAAAGACTTCCACCCCACCTCGTCCCCTTTTTCATTTGGTTGTTTTCCATTTTCTGCAGTTCTAAATTGACAACCGCGTTAGCACAGGACAAATAACCGTGAGCATTCTGCAAGAATGAAAGAACCCCGTTGAAAACCGAGGAACCCCCGCCAACGATGGGTGTTCTTTTAGGGCAATTTGGATGTGATAAGCAACTATTAAACAACATTAACACATGTCATAGGGGAACAATAAAGTCCTAATCATAACATTAAACAAGACCACAGACACCAGATGATGCCTACGCTCTAGTGTAGCGGAGGGGTCTCCGGAAATGGGAGATCCGTTACAATCAAACCAACTATCCAATTACAACGGCGAGCCATAGTCAGCCACCACAATTCCAGAGACGCATTATGGCCGCGCCACTTGTGAGATAATTACCCTCTGGCTCATTTTGGCTGCTGGTCCCGCTGAGGGTTCCGAAAGCCTTTGGCGACCAACGCAGAACCAACTTGGTCATTTGTGAACATCCCCCTTTTGTCACAATCCCACTGTGCAACATTACCAGGCTATTATTACACCTTCAGGAAAATTCATTTTGAAAAACGAAATAGATCCCAGTTTGGCAGCAATCACAAGAACTTCCACTCATGTCCACTGAAACACAGTCATGCTCAAGTGGTCTCAATACTTTTGACAATGGAACAACAGTGGTGCCAGTTATTCCAACAAACTACTTTTTCATGGTAGCAGCAGATATTTTCCTTTTTTAAATAACAAAATTGCATTCTGATAGTTTTTTGGGCGGAGGCTGGAACAGATTATTGGCAATACCATTCAATCTAATAGGAAAAGATGATTTGAAATACAAGTGTTTTGAGATGAGAGTGTGGCCATGAAACAATTCTAAGTCATATCTCAAGACACCACCGTCATATAAATGACAGTCGCTGTTACCAGTTTAATGCGACTTCATGACTCTTATCAGCAAACCAAAGGTCTGGTCTTTCTGACGATCTGGCAATACATTCTTGCCAACGTGCTTGTGCTAGATCAACTTGGGACAATAAGTGCCATTATGTAATAAATTTAACTTCTAGTCCTGGGCTGCACACTTCACTCAGTCTAAAACCCCAAATTTTCTGATCACATTCAGCACTTTGGCTTCTGGTAAATTTCCAGGACAGCATATTGACCTGTGCATATTCCCAATCCTATGCATTTGGCATTATGCAATGCATTTTAGAAGTTGCAGAGGGCATTGCATAATGCACTCGACTAAGAGACTGTGTCTCTCTCTCCTTGTTGTTTTTTTTTCTTTTTCCGTCATGCTTTAGTCAACTGCAAGATGTGTAGTAAATCTGAACTGTGACTATGCAAGCATGTATCATACAAAATACAGCAGCGAGGCTTCACCTTCTTCGATAAGGAACAATAAACTACCTTGTTGTTTCCCTTGATAATTGACTGTAATTGTGAAATGTGAAAATCCGCAAGTCATTGATGCTCACCCAGAAAAAGCTTGGACGCCCCAGTCTGTGGCAAAGCGATTTTTTTTTTTAACGTTAAACGAGGACATGTCCTGATGAAATAAAGCTCCTCCCCTCACTTTAACATAGTTCCTTAGCACCAGGATGTGACAAAATATTCAGGGGTTCACCGAATGTAAAGCTCACTTACATTTGCACCATGGCGAAACCCATCCGGGCGATATTGGGCTGATAACGACACTGGCATTGAAACAAAACTTTAGAACTTCTACAGTACATTAATCAGAAAAAAAATGCTCTATCGATGCCGGGGCACCCAAATAATAGCTAATCTACGACCATTCAGTTCGACCCATTAATTGTCTTTAATTCCTAGGTCCGAGTTTTGAAAAGCATGCTGTGCGCAAGTTGCTCAGAGAGGGGTCGCCTGCTGCTGTACATCTGCCGAATCCTTGTTAAGATTCTTTTTTTTTTTGCAAGGGTCATTACGGAGAGGGCAACGTTGCTGTTTCTAGGCAACGGCGGGACCTTCCAGCCACAGCTCATGCATTACACCAGGACAGTGACAAGGGGTTAGTGTGGCACACGGCACTTATTAGACTGTGTGTTTGTACAGAAGAGACAGTGTTGATACTTCCCCTCCGTGACATCAGCGGCAATGAGCAGAACGACTGTGACAAAACACATTCAGCCCATATCGAAATTGTTGCCGTAAACACACACACCTGCTTGTTTTAGCTTTTGATTTTTTTTTTTCTTCTTGCATGCTGGTCTTTTTTTTTGTTGGCATAGATGAAACAAGTTATGTAATTTCTAAATCCTTCAGTTTTTGTGAAATACCATTTACCGAAATAACTGAATTTTAAAAAATAAAAACTCGAGAGATGAGGACAGACATCAAAAAAAGACATTTCTGTCAGCAAAACTGAGCTATAAAAACATTTACATGTAAACAGCATTTGAGAATGGATTTTTTTTTGGGGGGGGGGCTGTTCCCATATCTGCAGTCCTATGAAAAAGAATTTGCCCTCTTCTCAAATGATTTTTTACATAGTTTCCCCCAGTTTAATGTTTAAGCTCAATCAAGTGTAAATATCAGACAAAGCTAAAAGTCCCAAGCTATTATACATGTGCTGTTCTCTCATACGCCATATCTTGTTTATTAAAGCTGTGAACGGTCGTTTTTCTTTATTATGATGTCTATCCCCGGGCTGATACTTTTTGTGTATTTTCCTTGCACTTGACAGTACATAGTGAGCAGTTCGTGTAGGTTATTTCATTTATTTTTTTTAATTACATTCGGAAAACACAAGCGAATGTAATTAATTTGTCTCTTTTAAAATGTATTAGCTCACGTCTAAGGCTGGTCTATTCTTGTTGTTACTTGAAAAACATTATTGGAGTCCCAAGTACAAACATGTGAGTTCATCCAGAAATTGACTGGCAGTTTTTTTTTAAGCGACCGTGTTTACAATAGGACAATAACACAATCAAACAGCAAAAACAAGCTCATTAGACGTTTCTGCAAAACTGTGGACTTATACGGGTCTTTTCAGTCCCCGTGCCGCTGTCACCACAGTGACAGAGTCTTGTAATTAAGACGCAGAGAGAGCAAGCACCTTCCTTTTCCCATGCTAAATGCTCATTTGAGGAGGTACTTAAAAAAAATAAAAGGTAATGTTGGGAACCTGAGGGAACTGGCTGACAAGCAGCAATTGTCAAGGATGGCTAGCGATTTATTTATTTACTGGGGTGTTGACCAGACAAACTGTAGACACAGTCGACCGGTAGCGTTGGGCTACACACATGCACACACACACACACACACACACACACACACACACACAAAAACAAAAATCACGTTGATTGGAAATGGGAGTCTGCCACAACATGGCACATTTCCTTCCCAGCGGACTTAATCCGTCACGTTTGGAAGACGCGAAAACCGTCTGGCTAATGAGCAGAAGCATTTCCCCAGAAAGGCTTCCACCACAAACTGCACATTTAGATATTTTTAACCAACAACAGCAACAATTCTACAGAAGATGCTACATGTTAAGAACACACAGGAATGCTACGTCCAAAAAATGGCGTTCAAAAAAAAAGAAACGGAATCTAAAAGAGCTCCATCGTTTCATTTGAGGTGATTGCCTCTTCTTCACCGTTGACGTATCGACACACAGTTGCTTTTGGTCTCGATCAACCCCAGAAGGAATAATCTGGCCACTAGAGGGTGGGCTGCTCCATGGGTTTCTTCCATTTCCTGCACTGCTTTTTTAGCCCTCTGAGGGCATTTTGGGAGCAGAGTGTCCACTTATTGGACAGGATTTAAATCAAACCAAAAAGCTTTTTTTCCAGATTTCTGGGAGGGGGGTGTTTTTCAGCTGGACAGGTGCCAACATCATGGCACATTGACAATTTTGTTTGTTATTACCACGCGCGACTTGCTCAGTGATGTTCGATTTTCCGTCAAACCATTCAAGTGCGTTTTATTTTTTTTTTTCATTTTCAACAAAACACCCCCGGGACTCTACTTAAGGAGACTCCAATATATCTGTTGAAATCATTTGTTTAGGGCTCACACTGAGGCAATTAAGTCCCGCACCACAATTTCGGCACGGTGTCAACTTGACTTTGACCATATCAATCTTTAAAGTCCTTGTAGACTAAATACAATATGTCATCATCAATGTCATTTCCCTGCTATAGGCTGAGATATAATTTATTCAGGAAGCAAAATAAATGTATGAGGCTGCAAAATGATTTACCATACAGTGGTACCTCTACTTACTAACGTCTCTTCATATGAAATTTTCAAGTTAGGAAACGCCTCAGCAGGAAAATATTGCCTCAAGTTACGAAGGAAATTTCAAATCATCTTTCCCCATTAAGATTAAAAGACTACAGGGACTGTCTGACACAGAGTCAGGAAGAAGACACCTCAGCACGCAAGCCTCACCGGTCTGAGGGGAGGACAAAGTCAGGAGGGTAAACTACGCTCTGACACAGTCATGGAAACGCCGCTGCAGAGACTATATTTTAGGAATCATACGGGGGAAAGGTCTTCCCTTCGAGGCCTTAAGTGCATTTGAGGCAGCAGCAATTGAGCAAGTGGGTTGTAAACAAGGAGCGGTGGTCCTAAGAGTGTGGAGGAAAATTTGAAGGGATCAAGAAGACAAGCTCATTTTCAATTGAAAGGACACATGTTGTCATACAGTGGTGCTTTGAAATGCGAGTGTGTTCCGTAATGACGCTTGTAACTGAAAACACGCATGCCTCAAATCATTTTTTCCAACTGAAATGAATAGAAATGTATTATCCCACCATCCCCAAAAAATGTTCATGTGTATTTTAATGAGAGGAAAATGGCTCTCCATAAGATTGTACTTTTTTGTCACATTCCATCCATGGAATACCACTGCTGTGCCCACCTTGCCCGCAAGTGGACAGCACAAGACAGAGACAAATGCTGTTCACTGAGGTGTTATCATCGATCCATCCCACTGCTGCCTGCAGCATCCAATCACATTGCAATGGGGTGTGTCCTGCCTACTAGTGGGGTTCAGAACGCCTCCACTCCTCGCTCAGCTCATCCGTGCAGCACTAATTAGTCATTCTACACCAAGGAAAAGGGATATGTGTGGAATATTAGCAGTGTACATGATGCCGCACCATTTGTTTTCAATCCACGGCTTAAAGGGTTAAAAGCACCGCAAGCTTGATGCTAATTAGTATTAGCATTAAGATGGATGACTGAAAGGGTAAAAGCTATGGTTGTTTACCATCCAAAAAGGATAATTGTCTTTGTTTTGTTTAGTTTGCCAGTAAACTTCAACTGGGAATGGCATTATTCAGCTTCAAGCCTATTTTTGGGTTATTTGTTCAGGATTTGTCAGAGCTTCCTTTGTGAGGTGAGGTGAGTGCGGTACCACTGTTGCTATAGTGCTTATATTTCAAGTTTGAGCTTGCAAGACCAAGCAAATAAATGAAAGTACATTGAAATGAGAAATAAATAATTGACCACATGACATCTTGTATCTAAAAAAAAAAAAAAGGACTCCTAAATTGGGTCACTTATATCTCAAGACACAACTCTCTTTATTTTATTTTTATGTTTATTCGTACCAAAATATTCCATATAGTAGTAGAAATAAAATGGAATGTGTTCACTGGAAAAAAGACAATCACCCAAACGTGTCCAACGACTGGTAATATTTCAGAGCTGTAATTGAAGTATCGTGAAACCACAATATTTTGGCTCAAGTTGATTATACACGTCAAAATCCAATGTACCTAGCATCCATAAAATCCCACAATCCAACAATTAATGCAAACAGTGGTTCAGAACATTCACAGAGAGATTACCCTAAACCCGCAATTGCAACCCAACAATTTGGATAATCGACACCTTTCAAGTTAGCAGTAGCACACCAGCTCAACTTCCCTTCTCTAACTTTACAAGCATACAAGATTGCGCGCAGAGTGGCGGTCGTCCTTATTCAAGTCTCAGGGACACGGCTGCGGCGAGCGCTAGTGGAGATATGTTGAATGTATTGAGGTTGGCCTTCAAAGGAGCGTGATATTCATCCAGTGAACCGCTACTTTCAAGGAGAATATGCAAAATAATACCTCTGATGTGAGCACTCGCTCTCATCCCCAGATGCAAGCACGCAACCAGACATCCACAGGAAATAACACAACAGCTGTGTGCAGGAGGAACAGAATGCCCCTGCAAAATGTGTCATGTCTTTAAAGAATATGTCAGGGTTTTCTTTTCTTTTTTACTAAGTGACAATTGGAGTGCAAAGGAGCCTTTGGCCTTGCCCCCCCCCCCTGTTTGCTGTTTCCATGATAACAGTTTTGGCATTCAGTAATTGTGATGCTTTCGCTTGAAGACAAACCTCCGCGTGACCTTCAACTGATGAGTATCCAACAAAAACATGGAAGTGCTGTGTACTCGAGCATCATTTCCTCCTTGAGAGAGAGAGAGAGAATGCTGGCCCTTTTTAAAATCATCTCAGCGGTCTTTGCCAATGAAAAGATGATGCCATTGTGCAATTCAGCACAGTCCAAAACACATAACATGGGCTACACACCGACCTTTGAGGTGAACAGCACAAGGGATAATCATCACATTTCCACAAAATTAGCAAATATGGGTCAAGTCAATTTTATTTACATCATGGCAATCCACAACAGATGTTATATCAAGGTAATTTACACAACAAGCAGGTCAAGGACCAGTCTGATTCCATGATATGCTGTCCAGTACAAACACAAGGAAAAACAACTGAACCCCGCAGGAGCAAGCACTCGGCGACAGAGCTAAGGACAAAACCTTGAACAGTATCCAAACTCTGTGAGGCGACCGGGACTCCACTGCGATCTCTTCCATTTACTTTTTTAAAAAGACATCGGAAAAAAAAACAATGAACTTGACCCTTTATAAATACTATTGTTTTTCCTATCCATCACATCGTTGAACGGTGTGGAATTGATTGAAGCATTATTAGAAGCTTTGGAAACAAATGTTTCAATTAAATTCAAAATTGAAATATACCATCAGGCTCATCTTCTAATTTGGGTTCTAATCCGATTCCAAAGGAGTCAGTCAAACACTTGTGTAACATTTACTGGCGCCCATCCGATTTCGCTTTTCTTTATTTTGAGGAGACCACGTGATGACAGAAGATTTCGTGATAAAATCAACAAAATATGGCACAGATTGTGAGATTATCCGACTGCACCACACAAATTAGGACAAAATAAACACCCGATTGTCAGTGTGATATAAAGATAGAAGAAGAGAAAAGAACTTTAAAGACTAATAAAATCAGTGTGTGTGTGTGTGTTCACGTAAAAAATTAAACTCGTATCTCAAGGCACCACTGTACATCGAACATTATTTATCAAATAAAACACGAAAAAAGTAATTTGGCATCTACATTTTGAATTCAATGACGCAATTGATGAATTGTGAATAAATTAACCCTAACAAATAAAAATATTATGATGAGTATGAAGACTTTGCCTTCCCCCGCTCGAGAGAGCGATGGATCATGAGTCGAGCTTTCGAGGGCAACAGGTGGACGTCGTTCCAAGTACTCACCGCTCGGTTTGTTCGGGTGGACCTCGGCTGACTTCTTGGCTGCGTCCAAGTCCTGCCGGCTCAGGACCTCCGCGAGCAACTGCCGGGAAGTGTGCCGAGCGACTTGGCTGTGCGACTTGTGACTCCTTTTCCTGGCAGACTCAGGCGCCGAGTGGCTCCTCTCCGGGTCGTGACTCTCCGGCTCCGAGCCCACTTTGACCAGCGCGTGGCGTGTCCTCGTCAGGGCGGAAGTCACGGAGCCCATCGCCGGGGAGGGAGGTGGTGGGGAGGGGGATGCCCGCTTTTAGCCTAAAACACTTGGGGTGCAAGTCTTCACCTGAGATGTTATTTCAACCCCCTGGCGTGTGATATTTTTCCTTCAATGGCGGCGACGCGTTATTTCAACCAAGGCACAAGAGAGTTCATTCGGGTCATGACGGCGTCTCTCCCTCGGTGTGCTTTTCCACCGCATACGCGTCACACGCGGAGAAAGTTGCCCCGTCAACGAACCCCGCTCTCAAGGGGGCACCCCGCTCCGGAAGCGAGCCATTTTAATCCGGCGGTGGTCACTGTTGTTGTTTACATGAACGCGACAATTATTAAACACGACTTTATTTGACCACAGGTGGGGTTGTAGGAAACTGGCGTGTTTATTGATTAGCCCAAGTCTCGCTTTCGGAAGACATCGCGAGACTTGGCTCGCCTTCAATTGAGATTTGTATTCACGCAGATATAAAGTCAGTCTCACCGATACCGAGAAAGAAAATTGAGATTCAGATGTTTCACTATACACACACAATTGGTGTTCTGGGTTCACGAAACAGTGTTGGGGCCGAGTGACTTTAATTTTCAACAAATTTGAGGCTAAATTTGGACCACATTGAATGGGGTATAACACAACCTAGTTGTCGATGACTATTTTTGGGCTAAATTTGGACATGTTTGGATGACCCAAACACAACACAATTTTCAAATGACCGACCAGATTAAGCCCAAAATCCAACGTCCAAAAGGCATCAGGTGCTGGGTGGGATTTGACTTGGTTGTATCTCAAGGCACCAATGTATATTTCTTCCTTTCATCCAAATAAGTGACATTGGATAATTTCCGCAACACACCTAATTAATGATCTCTCACGGCACACTGGTTGTGAATCACTACTGTAAGACCAACCCCAATCATGAAATAATTATAATGCTCGTTTAGCTTTTCAGCAGGCTTTCACACCTCTCGTGCAGTCTTCATCATTTATTGGTTTAACACATTTTGACGTGACACTGTGGGGCAATGCAGGTGTTAATGAGGAAGGAAACCATTAGGAACAGTTGCTTCGGGAAAACGTGAGCGCGTTCGATGACGACTTCATTCATTATTAGCATTTGACAATGAAAGTGCACCCCCGAAGCATCACACCTCGCTCACAGTCTCATTAGTTTATTGCTGAATATAAGGCAACGGTGACGCGTTTAGCATTTGGTTGTGTACAAACTGAATCTAGCAAAAGGTTGACTACCAGTGATATGCTTTGTATGACTATGTGTGTCCAGGACTGCTACTTTTATTGTTAATTATTGTGTCTGAGACAAAAAAAGAAGAGAAATGGAAGCTCAACACATTGTTTCAAACTAACTCGCTCACCAAATCACGACATATAAAAGGCACTTTTCAAAGCTAAGAGTGTCATTGAGTGCAGAGCCAGTGAACATCGTATCGTTTGTGTGCGGCCTTATTACTCCATGTCATCGTGGTTCTGGGTCGACTCGTTGATCACCTTGACGGAGACACGTTAGAGTACATGTAAATCGTCATTCCAACGTCATTATGAAGAACGTGCGTTTTGTACCTGACCGTCTCTGGTCTCGATGGTCTTGATGAGAACCTTCTTGGTGGTTGTGGTTTCCACTTGAGGTTTGTAATCGATCATGGTTTCTGTAAAGAATGTAATGTTAACCATCGAAGCGATGTGAATGGTGTGAAAAAATGTGTCAGGGTAAACCGACCTCTCAGGTTGAGGGAAGACAAGTTCGGCATTGGGGTGGAGATTCTGTAAATGAGGTAAACGCCGGTAAGAGTACACAAGCGATTGCTTCGATGCCATGCTGTGTCGACGTGGTTGGCTAAAAGCGTATTTAGCTTTGGCAAAATGTCGAAGTAAGCTTCCAATTAGAAAAATACATCATGCAGTTGTGCCGTGAGATACGAGTGGCTGCACTGACTTTTTCAATGGAAGATCGGAATTGCTTCATGACATTTCCATTCATTTCAACAAATTAAACTCATATCTCAGGGCACCACTGTATTCAACCTAAAATACAATAATCTTTGGAAAAAAATACCGAATGGAAAATAACATGAAAGTATTTGACCAAACACCAACAAATACCAAAAACATTTTAAAAATATTGCCAAGATTTTAGGGTAAAGTTAGAAAAGATTGAACAAGAAATCCAACAACATTATTAAAAATGTGATAAACTAATACAAATTTACACGCAAAATACCAGCATACTAGCTGAAATGTATTCAAATGTTGGAAGATCAGAAAATTATTTGAAATAAATACACAAATATTTGAAAAAGGGACTGTTTTACAGAAACATGCACAAACCAAAGGAAAAAAAAGAAAATTATTCAAATGCTTTGAAAATATTTACAAAGACAAAAATATGACACCATCACCATACGACCTTCGTGACTTAATCCAAGGGTGGAAAATTGCCACTTCAAATATTACAAAATATACAAAAACTATGAGGAAAAAAATAGCAAAACATTTGAAAAAAATGCCAAAAATATTGCAGGAGGAATACACAACTATTTTATTTAAAATTAGAGCTATAAGAAAAAAACTCAGATATTTGCCCCAAAATAACAAATGAAATATGCACAACGACAACAAAAAAATAAAACACAATACAGTGAATTCAACATGGTCACCTGTTCTCCTCTCCTTCCAGCAGCTTCCTGTAGGTGGCGATCTCGATGTCCAGGGCCATTTTGACGTTGAGGAGGTCCTGATACTCCCGCAGGTGGCGAGCCATCTCATCCTTCATGTTGTGAATGTCGTCCTCCAGCCGCGCCACCGTTTCCTGATAGCCCGCCGTCTCCGCCGAGAAGTTGTCCTCCATCTCTCGCATCTGCCGCTCCAGCGACTCGTTCTGGGGAGAAAGCGAGCGAGCGTCGGAGCTTCCATCGTAAGCTTGAAGGTAACGATAGACGGGCTACTCACGGTTCCCTTCAGGGCATCCACCTCACAGGTAAGACCCTGAACCTGGCGTCGGTAGTCGTTGGCCTCCTGCTTGGCCAGCCTCAGAGCTTCGTTGTTGCGGGCGGCCGCTTCGGTTAGATCGGCAAACTGAGAGGAAATGAGCCAGTACAAAAGAGGAAATAATGATAGGTGCAATCTGGGCATGAAATCAGGATAAAAAGAAACATGCTTTTTGGTCTGTGTGAGAGAGTGAGAGCACTTTAAACTGCAGTAATCCCTTGTTTCCACAGGGGGCAATAGAAGCTAGCTTTTGGGTAAAACCTGCAGTTGATATCACCTGATCCAAAACTTAGGACATTTTTGCCTTGTATGCACATTTTCCTCCTGGCTTCCACGTATTGCTCTGCAGTAAGAGTCCGTGTGCAAAAATATTGGGCAGAGAATCCCGCGACAGAGCGAAAAATTAGCCATCTAAGTATGATAAAACTATCCACGAAGAAGTGAAGCCATAAAAAGTGAACCATGCTAGAGCAAAGGAGGACTATATTGTATACAACGTTGCTTTAGTGTAATATGTGCAACAATGCGAAATGACAACTAATATTAAATAAATAAATACAGAGGAGGCTACTTTTCGTGCGTGAACGCATTCCAGCGATGCGATCTAAAATCCGAACCTTGGACTTGTACCAATCCTCAGACTCCTGGATGTTTTTGGAGGCCAGGTTCTCATACTGCAAACGGACGTCCCTCAGGGCGGCAGTCAGGTCCGGCTTGGCCACTTCCATGTCAACCTGCACATGCTGCTGCATGTGGATTTGGCTCTGCAGCTCCAGCATTTCCTGTCAAGCAAGCCATGGAACCAGTATGTGCTCATGTCGCATATGACTTTCTATTCCTGTATTGCTTTGACCCCGTCAGCAGATAAAAAACAGATCCCTTTAGAGTACGTGGGCAGTATATCCTCAGTTGCCGCACAAAAAAGAGGCTTACCTCATCATGCAGCTTCTTGAGGAAGTCAATTTCCTCCTGGAGAGAATCCACCTTCCTCTCTAGGTCCAGTCTGGCGAGGGCAGCGTTGTCCACATCCTGCACCATGATACCCACAAGCTGGCCTCGTAAGTGTGCTTTCAGGTGGCATGAAAAATTATATCTTGCATCTTTGCTGACACCGCGGGGGGGCTCTAATGCACATGACGCTAGGCGCTTTCCAGCCTCCTTTACACAGCTCCTGCTCATAATTGTGGTAACTTTCATCACACATGTTTGATCGAGCTCTGACTTCCTGAAATTGAGTTTTAAAGGGTTCCTTTGCTTTTGACGGCAAGTGATCAAACTTGGCCGCCAAGCCCATGCGTAAAGGTCAAATGACAAACATGTCAGTTTAGCCTTGCCTGACGGTCTTCTCCAGTGATTCTCAAAATGCGCTATGAGTATCAGTAGTGGTGCACGGGCTCCCTCTTGTGGTACGTAACAGAATCACTAAATTCAATGTTCAAATTCTGCATCATTTTACACTGGCTTGAACTTTTTTAATACAGTACATATTTGAACAATTATTCATTTGTATTTATTTGTTTTGTCGTTCTCCAGGTGACGTCACACTGCCAAGCTTTGTCCTCCGCATTTTGGCAGGTCGTCAAATGAGGTATCAGCAAATGAAGCGGCTTTGCCCGGCGCTAATGCCACAAACAAAGCGCGCTATTCAGCCCGGGTTTCCCAAACGGGCTGGGGGGC
This sequence comes from Hippocampus kuda, assembly GCA_901007745.1. Taxonomy (NCBI): domain Eukaryota; kingdom Metazoa; phylum Chordata; class Actinopteri; order Syngnathiformes; family Syngnathidae; genus Hippocampus; species Hippocampus kuda. The sequence continues at coordinate 39,254 of CAAKHF010010497.1, read as the reverse complement.
TAGGAGGGTGAATGTCTGCCTGACTGAGCGGGCCAGCGTGCAGGCAGCGAATGCCTCATTGTTGGCATGACACACCGAGTTCCTTCCTGCCATTCTTATAAAACATTGTGTATGCGCTGCCCACGCAAGCATCCACTGCCAACATTATATATAGAGGTCGAGTGTCTACACACAGCTGTTTAAAAGACACCAAAATCATCTTAAAAACTTTTTTCCATGATCAGTATTACCAACAACAGGGTCACCAGCACGGTGCCCGTGGGCACCAGTTAGCCCCAAAAGACCACATGAGTAGCCCAAAGGCCCATTCTAAAAACAGCTCAGAAGTGGTGTGACATTGTAATTTCTGAGAATTTAAAAAAAAATTTATATATATAAACAGAGAGCTGCAGAAATAAAGTATTGTATATCGATATCTGTTGCCTACTTGCTTGAGTCATTGTTTGATCCATCCATTTTCTAATCCACACAGGAAGGCCAGAGCTGGAATCAAACTCTCCACCTCTGCGCTGTGAGGCCGACGTGCTAACCAGCAACCCGTCGTGCCGGCGTCATTGTTTCATTCTTGCTTAATTCATTTCCATAAGCATGAATTATGGAATTCCATAAGTCATTACCATAACATACCATACTAGACAGATGAGCGATTATTTTCCGATGCCTTTAAATGTGGGCAGGGCACATGGCGGCAAAGTTTAATGATCATCTCAAGGATTCACCATTAAAAGGGTTACACCCCCAACCCCTCCCGGACACAGTTTTACTAATTGGCTGGACACGTAAATCATAACGGAACGTACAAAAAAAGTCTGGGGACCCATACGTGAAACTGAACAGGAGGTCTGCCATTTTCATTTTGGTTTGAAACAGCTGCCAACTAATATCGTCGCTGCTACTTGCATGACTCATCGGCATGATGCCATTGACTTGACATTAATCACTATACACATAACGGATTCCATTGCTCGGCCGACATATCTCACGGTGGCTTGCCCTCTCGCTCTGATAACCACATTGCGCTCACGCTGTTGTTGCTCAAGTCTCATTCAGCGTGACCAGTCAGACTTAAAAAGATCTCCTCTCCTGGCAGGCCTGATTGAGCACATTAGAGCCAGCCAACCAACCAAGCATCCAACCCTGTCTTGTCCTAGCGGGCCCTGCTCTCTGGCCGTTTGGGATCATGGCTACAATCCGCTGTTGTGCCACCACAGGGGCACATTCCTGTCTCGCTGGGGAGAAAGGAAACAGTCATAGAGACGAATGGGAGACTCGTGACCATTTAGTATGTCAGCATCGCTTTTAAATCACCTTGCAGTGGAACCTTGAAAGTTGAACGGCTCAACATTACACTTGTGTATTAATTTTTACTCAAAACAAGGAGTGCAATGGTTGGGGTCATACTATTACCTGTCGGAAGCTCTGCATGTTTGCCTCGGCCTCTTCCCTCAGGGACATCTCATCCTGCAACCTGACATGATAGACGATACATTAGGCAAGGTGTTTGAACATGTTCAAGCCTCTGGAGACTTCATTATGTACACCTGCAAAATATAATGCCATCATAATGTTTTGTTGAAATGCGTGTTTTGGCTTATTAGATGAGAAAATACCAGTAAATTGGATTTCTTTAATGTCTTGACTTCACTTAAAAATAACCGGCAAACCTAAAAATGCCACAGACGTTTTCATCTGCAAATAGAAATCCTCTGCTTCCTTTTTTTTTTTTTATGAACACTTGGGCCTACTATGCGACTGTATTTTAAAATGTATGAGTACAGTGTAACAAGATCATCAATATTTCAGTCTACAGTAGTAACTTGACATACGTGTTCGGTCTGTCACTGAGTTTGCAACTCGTTATGTTGATCAGCGAAACTGATCAAACTGATTTTTTTTTTTTTTGGTAACTCTCCAGGGGCTGGCACTGCAAGAGTTTTGGGGTGTTGTGTTCGGACCTATGAAATACGAATACATTTTCATTGAGTTGGAAAAGCTTGCATGATTTAAGCATTTTTGAGTCTGCCATATCTTTAAATAGGAATGGTTTTTTTTTAAGACTGTGGCAGTGCTTCTCCAAGTGTGGTATGTGTAATGCTTTTGTTCCACGAGCTCCCTCTAGCGGTACGCGCAGAAGCAATTATTTAAATGTTCAAACTGATTCGTGTTAAGAGTCCTCTTAACGTTGTTTTTAATCCAGTACAATACAATTGTTACGTTTAAATTGAACACATTAAAAAACACGGCTTGTATTTTGGGGGCTAAAACAGTCATTAAAAAAAAATCGAAATTATTGATATTTAAGGCAACAATGTTCGAACAAGAAAGCAAGCAAGTTATAGTTTCAACAATTTGCTGAGTGGTTTTTACAGTTCAATTGTATTTAACTCTAAGGTCCATACATTTGCATGTAATCATTAAAACATTTATTAATGTGCACTTTTTATCTAATTTAAGTGAATCATTATGAAGGTCCATTTTTCCCGAGAGTTCATTGTGAAAATGTTCATTCATTTATCCGTTTTGTATCCCACTGATCCTCACTCGGGTCAGTTGATTGGGCAAGAAGCAGGTTAACACCCTGGACTGGTCGCCAACCAACTGCAGGGCACATGATGACAAAGGAACTATTCGCTCTCAAATTCACACCCAAAAGTACAATTTAGCGTCTTATATTATCCATTACATACTTGTTTTGGTAACTTGGAAAGAAGCCCGAAGAACACAAACGAAAGTATTTGAGGTGTAAACAGTTTCCGAACCACGCGGTGGCCTCCAGCTGGAGTTTTGGCGGTGTACCTAATGAAGTGACCGTGCGCGTGAGCCTACTTGTCTCTGAGCCTCCCGATGTCGTCGGCCAGGTTGTCCCGGTGCACCTCCACCCGGGCCTTCTCGTTGCTCAGCTGGTCCACCTGGCGCCTCAGCTCCCGCATCTGTTCCTCGTACAGGTCGCCGACTCGCGACGTGCCCTTGCCGCGGAGCTGCTCCAGCTCGGCCAGCAGGATTTTATTCTGCTGCTCCAGGAAGCGCACCTTCTCGATGTAGCTGGCGAAGCGGTCGTTGAGCGACTGCATCTGCGCCTTCTCGCTGGTGCGGTTGGCGATGAACTCGCTGTTGATGGCGTCGGACAGCGTGAAGTCCAGCTGCTCCGAGGCGAGCCGGGGCATGGCCGCGGCGTTGCTGCTGCGCAGACGCTGCGTCTTGGTGGCGTAAACGACGCCGCCGGCGCCCCCGGGGGCCCCGAACGACAACACCCGGGTGGTGCGCATGGGAGCGGAATATTGGCGGCTGGAGTAGCTGCTTCTCACGGTTCTATCTCCGCCGAACATCTTCCTATAGGAGGACTGAGAAGTTGCTGCTCTGAAACTAGACATGCCGCAAAGTTGGGGGTCTGTGCCGCTCGCAAGTCCGGACAACGTCACCCGACTCGCGCCTGCTTATTTATAGTCTCGTCCATATGCAAATGAGCTGCGTGTTTGGAGCGACAGTGGAAGCGTCCAATCAGGTCTTAGGTCCAAGCACTTACCCCGCCATCCGCCTCATCTTCCATTCCGGGTCTTTATGGAAGTCCACCATCAATTATTCATCTTGCATTCAAAACGAACAAATGTAATCCCAGTCAAAGGGGAATTTTGTTGAGTTTCATCGTGTTTGTTGGGCGCACAAACGCTTCTTTCAAGCAACCTTTTCACATTTTTGCCTTCTGGCAATGTCTGTGCGCTAGAGTTCCTCACTTACTGGACTTTTAATTTGTGCGAAGGAAGAAAGGAACAAATGGGTGACTCAAATGTTCCACAAGCACCTTCAAATCATTGTGAATGGTAGCCGCTGATTTCGATGGAAGTGCGGCCTGCCTAATCTTATTGTTAACAATGTTACATTCCATAAAACTGCTTAGCTGATGAGATGTTCGCCCTCGGGCTAAGACCAACGAAGGAATAATGACATTTTTAGTTATCATCCATTCTTAAACTAATATAGATTGTTTTTGCTGGCAATGTCCAAAGAAGAATACTTGCTCGCAACGAAATAACTGCTCGTTCATAAGATTCACTTCTCCTATAGTGACAGTAAAATTAGGAAAGAGGAATAATGTCAACACAGTCTTGCCCAAAATAATGTTTTGCAAATGATTGCACCGATGAATGGTTTGACACATGTACTCAACATGCACGCACATATTGTCAAACAAGTTCACCTGTTTCCAACCACAGTACAGACTCCAGTTTTTTGGAAAGCATTTTCAGTTTTTAAAATTTCCTCAACGAAAAGGGTTTTTTTCAATTTTAGTTTTCGTTCTAACAATAATAACCTTGTTTTGGAAAAACAGATCCCTCAGTTCCAACTGGAAATGCGATCGTTCACCTATGTGGTTTCCTATTTTATCGCTTGAGCCCATTTTCAACTCTGTTGCTAACCCAAACAGCAGCACCGAAGCATGAAAACAGCCTCCGGGATTAATTTAAGTGTGGGGTCTTATCACGTGTGATGAATGAGTTTTACAATGCGCAGCTATCAAAGGCGATCATATGATCTGGAGCGTACAAGTCACGTTAGTTGCCTTGTCTGCACATTCATGTTTATTTTCACTTTGTAAAATAAAATATGTATCGTAATTTGCATGTTTTCATGACAGCAGAGTGGCATACCGAGTTCAACGATTGTAAAATGCCGGTCCGAGGGTGACAGCAATTGAGCACTACTGGTCTATCATTGGCAAAGGTGAACAAAATCGTTGTTAGTATTTGAGTGGATATAGTTAGAGTGGTTGAAAAATGAACAACGCTGAAGTAAAAATTTTGCCGCCTAGGGGCTTCAAAGTGAGTAAACAGTGGAGCCCCTTCACTGGAAGTGACAGTGGACATTCACATGATCAACTCACTTGGAAGCAGGGAGGGAGTGAGGGGACGAAGGGAGGGGGGGGGGGG